>VZTL01050446.1:0-12536 GCA_013400535.1 Scopus umbretta | reverse complement strand
AAAAAAAAAAAAAAAAAAAAAAGACTTTATGTCAAACCAGAGCTGCTATATACTGGTTATATGGCTTGAGAGCAGCACTGCTCTGTCTATCCTATGTGGCCAAGTGTCATTTTGCAGAGCTCAGAGGGAGAAGGAAGGCAGTGCAGGTCTCCTCTTATTGTGGGATCAGGGTGCAAGTGTCTGAAATTTCTAAAAGCAGGTTCAGAAATGTTCCTGTGCCACTATTTTTAGGAACTGCTTAAGCCTCTTCTCTTAGAGAGCAGTAAAGCAAGGATAATATTGAGATGGTTAGAATATTCTTTCACTTAATATGCCAGGTGGAATAGTCTCTGTTAAGTCCCTGTAAATTATTAACTCTTTTTTCCTAGCTAGAAATGTAGTTTTTCTTTACAACCTTCTGACAGATATTGAAATATGGTAAAATGAAGATGGCTTCGCACTATAATTCACTGGGACTTCTCTCCTGAGAATGGAATGGGGCAATACAGGATTAATGTTGATTTTATCACTGCTGCCTTCTCTAAGGAAAAGAATCCTTGTAGATTTAAGAGAATTTTTTTTGTGTGGCAATCTTTGGAGTTGCGCTGCCTGTATTTAAGGTCTCTAAAGGTCTAAATCCCTCAAGACTGCACGGAGAACAGTCCTAGATGAGGATCAGAGTGATTCAATATCATAAAAAATTAGGCTGTGAGAAGAGGAACGAGTGTAACTACAACGATCCTTTAAAGGCTTGCTCCAGAGCCCATCAGACACAATGAACTTTGGACCAGTCTCCATCCAGACTTCCTTTCTCAGGATTACAATTGCAGATGAAGATATTGTGCAAGTGTTTGTGTTTTTCTTTTCCCCACACTACTTCCCTCTGCCCAAAAATTAAGCTAGACTAGAGTTCAGTGGGATGTTGGCCACCATGGTCCATCCTAAACAACATATGTTTACACAAGGAATTTTTAAATCCAACTTGCAGCCACAAGAAATGTTTTCCACATAGCTCCAGCCCTGGTTTTGTTTGCGTAGCTCACCAAGGCCTGCATCCTGTGTGAGCTGCAGGGAATATGGAGGCAGGAATGAACGGAGTGCAGACCAACATTAGGCAGGTTATATAGAGCTGGTATCTTACAGCAAGACTGGCAGAGAAAGGAGGTCAAATGTGTCATTCATTACCTCATTCACAGCCTGATAAATCAGTCTCTGTCTTTACCCTCGATTGTTTGGCTTTTGCCACCCACAACCCCCATGACACCATCATAATGAATAATTAAATAAATATTTTTAAACTCCAGTTATTATTGCCCATTTAAAGCTTCCTACTTTATGGTTTGTGGGATTATCAGCAATTGCTGAGTGTCAGTTCTGTGTGGTTTTTATAGGTTTTATAGTTTTTACAGGGAAGAAAGCAGGTGGTGTTTGTTGGTATAACAAACAAACAAGTCATTGAAACTGGCACAATTGACAGACTGGAAATATATAGTTACAAAAGTGGGTAAGAAAGGAGAAGAGACAAGAGAGTTCTTCAACGTTAGAAGCAACAGAAAGACAGTGCAAGAAGAGGAGCCATTTGCACCATTCAAGGGTGGAGAGATTGAGAGGCACTGAGGCAGACCTGAAGGAGTATGTGGATGGAGCATCTATCATTTGTACAGATTTGAGCAAAAATAAAGAAATGCCAGGAAGGCCGGGAGGTGATCAGGGACAGGAGGGCAGGGTTTGCATTTTACCTTTAGGGAATAAACAGTCAAAATGAGATACTCCGGCTGTGGCTGAGGGAAAAATGGGAACAGTTAGAAAGGTGAAAGAGAGAGGTGAAAGGAGACACAAGAAAGCAAGCAGTTTTGAAGCAAAGAAGTATCGAAGTTCACCTTGCCCTCACTTAAACCAGTTTTGCTCTTTACTTTGCAAGACAAATCATGAAAATTAAATGGTTTCCTCAGACNTGGGGTTAAACCACAACACCACACAATGGAAAAGGACAGTGACACTGCATACCCTTAGTACCTGCACAGTGCAGGACAAGGGACGCTGCAATGTGAAAGGACCTTTCAGATAGCATGGTGCAACACTCCACGTTAGCCTGGCTTGGGTCTTCTGCTCTAATCCTGTGGGATGCTCTTGCTCTGCTTGCCCACTTCCTCAGAGCACGGAGTTAAGCAAAAGGAATCAAGTTGCTGTTTACTTTCCTGTTAAAAATGGTTTCTAAATGGTTTCCAGTTTCTGGAATATTTGACATTTCAAGGACATAACAACATGCTGTTCTGATTTCTACAACCCTATTCGTTTTCTCAGTTTCTGGTAGCCAGCCCCGTTCTCTAAAGCTGTGGGAATTTCTTATATGGGAAGAGAAAATACATTAGGAATGGAGCCCTTAAGAAAAAAATAATGTGGATGTTTCCTTCTCTTTCTTTTTAAATTTCCCTTCTCTATTTGACTTTCCCTTGGGTACATACTGATGAAACTGAATGGCAGAGAGATGTGTTTCTCACTGTTACCTGTACCATGAGATATCAACAAGTTTCATTTTCAAAATCCTGCCCTATGTACATTCATCAAGCGTGCGGAATGCACCACTTCTTTCCCATTATCCAATGGGATATTTTGATATGAAAAATATTTTCAAAGTTATTACTTTTACTTTGTTATTTTATTTTCTTAGACAATTTGGAAAAAACAGATACATTTAAAAGTATTTAAGTTGCTGAAAAAAATAATCCAGAATGTCTTTTATCCTAGAAAGCTATAAACAGGTATTTGCAGTTTGTAGCAGGGAAATTGGGTGAAGATACAAAAATTAATAGAATTACACAGACATGGACAAATTAGGTATATGAGAAAAAGCTGAAACAGCTTTTTGTGAGGGAAATCAACTGTCACAGAGGAGTCAATGGGTAGGAGTCAATGGGTTCACATATAACGGTGGTGCAGTTAATATAGCGTATTTCAGTTACCAAAACTTTTTGATGAGGCATGTCTTCCAAGGCTTTTACAGTAACTGACCTGTTGTGGAATGAATGTGGATGTCCTCTCTTGAATTAACTGTCAAAAGATAAGAAACCAAATGAAGGAATAAATGGACTGCTTTCTTATGGAGAGGCCACCAGGGGAGTCTTGCTGCATCTGTGCTAGTCAACATATTTCTAAATGGTCTGGAAAAGAAGCTGAAATTCAACACTACTGAATAAGAGATAATACTTATGGAAAAAGCAAGCCCTTAGCACTTTGATGGAGAGACTGACTCAAAAAGAAATTGAACAAGCTCAGTGAAAGAACAGTCTAACTACAGTTATCAAACACAATCAAAAAAATGCATCTTCCAAAACAGGACACCTCCAGGTCTCCACTGACAGCTGAAACAATATAGAAGGGGAAAGATGTCCCTATGGATGTCCTTTCTGCTCCCTCCCTAGGTTTCTGCTACCAACCACACCTGCAGGATGCTAACTGGAGTGACTCTTGTTCTGATGAGGTACAGGTGGTGTTACAGCCCTCATCATCTCATCTCATCCACTTTCCTCCTCTACACAACTCCCCCCTCTGGAAGTTAGAACAAAATCAATGGAGTTAAAGCAGATCACATCAGTGGAAAAAAAGGGGAAAACACTTCTTAGTGCTTTTTTTCTGGGATGTGCAGATGCTGTGACAGGCAGCCTTAGTTAGGAAATGTCAAAAGTGTAATCGTATTAATAGAATCACTTTCTTAGGCATGCAAAAATGGAGATGATGTATCATTTACAAGTGAATGAAGACTCAACATTGGTAACTGCCGGACTGCATAATATGGCCACAAAATGCTTCCATAATAATGAGTCCAGGAAATTATTGCACAGCTGTAACACAAGTGTGGAGGAGATTAGTAGAGACTTTCAATAGATTTTTAGGTTCTCCCTTTTTAAAAATACCTTTCATCCTCAATGCAGCCTGATTGCATACAGTAGCTGGCATGAAGGCAAGAAGCAACGACAGCAAAGTCTTGTAGAGAAAATGCCAACAGATTTGGATGTGCTGACAATGTAGCTCCAGGATGTAAAGAACTTGCAGTATCCAAATTGCAGGAAGAAGGACAGGATCGTGATTCTGCAGCCTTAACCAGAGGATGAAGTCTTTTCTGCATTCAGTCCAAGAATCTCCTGACTGTATCAATTAGAGATTGATTATAAGTAGATGGAAAGAGCCTGTGGAGTCATTTGTCCAGCTGCAATGGCTGGTGCTGTGATTCTCTTCCCCTCAGCCAGAGGGCTGGCAGTGAATGTCTTGGGACACTATTTCCAGATGACTGGGACAAGGACATTGGGAAGAGGTATGGTGGGTAGATCTGCCCTTATCTAGAATATTTTATTTCCCTACTTATCCAAGGCAAGAAAGTTAATTCTCAAGACAGATATTCCTTCTCCCTGCCCTGCAAATTAGCAGAATTCTGGTCAAGACTAAAGCAGTATGTTCTTCCAGCTCTGGAATTGATTCTTAGATGTGTCTCCAAGGGCAAGAGACATGACAACAGGAGACACACAGGCTCCCATTCGATATTCATAGGGAGAAGAAAAGTGGGTGTCATTGTAAAGAGGTCCCAGTTTCAATATGCATTATGACCACTTCTTCTAAGCTATCAACACATACGAATAAAATGCATGTAAAGTTCACAATACTTCTTTGGTGGTAAAATGTAGACTAATTTAGTCACATCCTCAGTTCATATTAATTAAAACTGAATAGAGGATTTACCCTGGCTGTGCAGATTTACTCTGGTGGAAGATTCAGCCCCATGGTTTTTGCTTGGCTTTGGGATTATGATGCTAGATTTATTGGCTCATTTGCTACAGTAAATGAGAGTCTCTGGACTGAGCCACAGTCGATAGCAGAGTGGTGAATGGACTGGCTGAGGAGCAGGACAGGAATAAAGAGAGAACATTTGTTCTGAAAGACAGAACCCAGTCCTTATTGCTGTCCTAGTCCATCATTACTGCATTCCACATCCAGTGAAGATGATCTGCTTTGGGAATTGAAATGAGAAAACACATTTTTTTTTCTTAAATGAAAAGTGTTGTAATGAAAAGGATTTGACAGGCTATAGAATGTACTGCAGGGCTCTGTTGAAGTGAACTAGCTTCACTTTCACTGGAATGAAAAGGGCTTTTCTGGTGCTAATTTCTATGCTAAGAATTGAAGCATAATATATGTAACGGATTGTACACATGTTTTTACAGGGCATGATGGTGTTTGGTGTTGCAGTTACCTGTTGCCCTTGTATTGACATCTCCAGAGAGGAGCTGGGAATCATGAGAGCTTGAGGAACTTGTGCCAGAGAGCGTAGGTTCCTGAAATTATGGATTAAAAAAATCATATTTATGATCGTAGTGATAAATGAGTATATAGAGACAGATGAGACATGATGAATTTGTGTGCAACAATAACACGAAGCTGGTGAATGTGATGGTCGTGTAACAAATGAGAAAAATATTTTTCTCTGATTTAATTTCTGACTCAGAATTTAAATTTTTCTTGGAAGATCACTAACAAGTGGACAGTTTAGTAAGGAGGAAATCTGCCTAATTTACCAAAATTCAAAGAATAATTTTCACAGAAGATTTTAGAGCATCTGAGAATGAATGCAGGTTGAGTGCCAGAGGAATCACTTTTCCCTGTTTGTCCTGGTTTCAGCTGGGATAGAGTTAATTTTCTTCCTAGTGGCTGGCATAGTGCTGTATTTTGGATTTAGTATGAGAATAATGCTGATAATACATTGACATTTCAGTTGTTGCTAAGTAGTGCTTACACTAGTCAAGGACTTTTCAGCTTCCCATGCTCTGCCAGGTGCACAAGAAGCTGGGAGGGAGCACCAGCCAGGACAGCTGACCCCAAACTGACCCAAGGGCTATTCCATACCATACGGCATCAGGCTCAGTATAGAAACTGGGAGGAGTTGGCCGGGGGGCAGCGATCACTGCTCGGGGACGGGCTGGGTATTGGTTGGTGGGTAGTGAGCGGTTGCATCACTTGTTTTTCCTGTGTTTTGTTCCTCTCCCTCTTGTTGTTTTCATTACAATTATTATTATTACTACTTTATTTTATTTCAATTATTAAACTGTTCTTATCTCAATCCACAAGTTTTCTTACTTTTGCTCTTCTGATTCTCTCCCTTCTCACAGGGGTGGGGGGAAGGTGAACGAGCAGCTGTGTGGTGCTTGGTTGCTGACTGGGGCTTAACCACAACACTATTCTATTACCTTATCAGTAATAAAATATTGCCTTAATCTTGGTAATTGGTAACGATCATTATTACCAATAGTAGAGCAAATTTGTAGCAGACTATTTCTAGTTTGCTCTATGAGGAGTTGGGCTCCCAGAGAAGCCTTGTGGGCTGGGCATGACCCCATTGACATATACAAGAGAAGAGGGTATAGAGAAATACCTTCCACTTGCTGTCTGCCCAAACTTCCACTGCCCTGCTTTGACTGCTGGACCACAAAGCTTCTGTTCATATGACAGCTTTCCTCAGGGCTGAACATTTCATTGCACAGACTTATGTCCTGGGTGTGCTATAATGAATTAACATCATTACACTATGCATGGACATTGCCATTGACCTGGTCCATTCACATATCACCTGGGGAGAAGTGTTTTCTGCAGTGCTAGACCCAAAGAAAGACATGAGTACCCTTTTAAGTATAAAGCAACTGGTACCATAGAGTGATTTATACAGTGTCCTGGCATTTACAGTTGCTAAGATGAACTGCTTTGGGGTATACGATAGAGCCCTTTATCAAAACTGGCTTTATGTGTCTGCATGCAGTCATAAGCAGAAATGTGTGAGAACATAGCTTCCCCAGAAGGCACAAAAGGACAGTGTGTTCAGTACAATACTTGATGTTAGCACTGGGATTTGTGTCTGGATTATCAGTTTGTAATTAAGGGAGGTATTAATGCTGAGAAGGAATTTTGAGCTCAATCCATAATCCATTATCAGCTTTAATGGACAAAAGCACACTCAACGGAAGAGAGAATACAAGCTATTACTATGCCAATTACTCTGCTGGTACGAAAAGGTGTGACCCAAGTCTGTGGAACAACACCAATTTGCAGGAGCTGGAGACCTGGCATGGCATTTACTGTGGGGCAGATAGGCTCCTTGGGACAGTAATGTATTTTTTGGGCTTTCTTGCACTCTGAATCTCCTCTGCTCTTTCTAGAGGTGGCTATTGGAAAGCATTCTTGGTCAGTATATGGGGTTCATAGCATTCCCCATGTTCCCTGGAATAGCAAAGCGCTTGTTCATTGCCCTGAGTCCCCATGGGTCATTTGCTATTTGGGAATCTGCCCACTTAAGTGCTTTTGGAGAGGCTAAATTTTGCATCTTTAGAAACCTAAATACCTTTAAAATATTATTTCCTTGTGAGCTCGAAACAATGTTCAGAGAATCAGTCTCCTGTTGACTCCAGAGCTTTGCAGCTGAGACAGTGTTTGTGGTTTTTGTGTGAATGTGGATGTTCAACGTACTCTTCTGAACTATCCAGCTGTGGCTCAGCTTCCTGTGACCAGGGACATCAGCCTTAGTGATCCAGGCAGCTCTCTGGGGGTTGAGAGGCAAGATAATTACACTAATTACTATTACCACTTTTACTAGTTCCTTTTTCACTGACTTTGGACATCAGCATGCTACCAGCTATTTGCTGTTGGGTGTGTGACAGAGCCGAAGCTCAGCAGCAGGCTGGTTGGAAGGGAGCGTAACTCAATGACTGTTGATAGTGAGGCAACTATCAGCAAAGCATGGGAAAAAAACTGGGGGAAGTCAGGTAGCCATCACTTCCCTGAAACTAAGGAAGCCTAATCAATTGATGAGAAGGATCACTTGTTTGCTAATTGCAATTACTTGAATAAATGCCAAGCAGGGTGACTTTCCTGACAATCAGGAGACTACACCACAGAGTCCATCCACCTCAGGAGCAGCTAATTAACTTTACTGTCTGCTTCCTCACATTCAAGGAGGAAATGAGATAGCAAGTCTTGTCCTGTCTTTATAACCTTTTACCTTAATGTATTTATGTTGTCAGGACTTTGGCAGTGATTCAGTTGATAGTATCTACCTGTTTTGTTGCATAATCACCTCTTGGGGATGGACATTAAATATTCTTTGGTGGTGGTGGATTCAAACACCTCATTTGCCTCCATTGTAGTGCCAGGAACTAAAATGACTGTCCTCACCTTTTTCCACAGATGGTGTGTGGAAGGAAAACACTATTAGCTAATGTTGGTGCTCAATGAAAATGTGTGCATGAGTTTGTCTAGGGGATTTTACAGGGAGGCAGGTGCTGTGGACATAATTTTTCATCTTTCAATGGAAGAATTGCTCAGCTTGTTCAAAGTATTACAAAGAAAATTGTTTTAGGTGACTGGGAAATTGAGTAAATTGCTTTTTCTGTGATTTTTCTATTTCCCCTCCTTCTTCCCCTTCATGTTTTCTAGTCCTTCTCTTGCTCTGTACACTTGCAAAACCTTTGTACTTTTTCAAATATCAGATCCACTCAATTGCACCATAAGTCTGGCTTTTCAAAGCTTGTTAAAACTTTTGAAATTACAAATTGTGCAAAGAAAACAGTAATTCTCCTTCAGCCACATATTCTGCTCTTTTTTACTGGTTGAGGATAGTGACAAGGAAAGGAAAAAGGCGAAATACTGAAATGTCCAGTTGCAACCGCAGCTGGATTATTAGTAGTGACTTTTAAAGGAAAGAATTTTTAACCCATTTCTAAAAAGCCATTTATCAAATCTAAATTTCATCATTCTGTAATCTGTATGAAACCCAACAGTTCTCATTGTATTTTTCCTTGAGGGAGAGAAACAGTGGGTATAACCTTAAAGAAAGCATAAAAATATATTACTCCCATTAAGCGTCAAGGTACCAGCCTGATGGTACGAGCCCAGAAGAAGAATCAAAACCCAGGAGGCAGAAGCCCAAGCCTGTCTCATGGTTAGTGTCAGGCATTCCTGTTAACACAGGTTCTCGTTAACATGGTTCCTGTTTAATACTTGTGCAGGTGTCCTGGAGAAGTTGTGGATTACCTGTCTTTGGAGATATTCAAAGTCTGACTGGACAATGTGCTGTGGCTGGCTCTAAGCAGGTACTTGCCAGCCTCGGCTGTTTGGTGAGCCCACTGCACAGCAGAGGCAGCATTTGCCAAGAAGGAGCATCACAGATGCAAGGGTAGTCAGGCCTCAGCATGCCTCGTGCTCTCTCAGGTGCTCTCCTCCAGGAATGTAATGGCCTGAAGAGTGGAAAGCTGCACGACTTTCCCGAGCAAGAGGCATGGGATGGAAGAGCAGGGAGCTGGACCTGCATTTATGGAAGACCAGTCCATCAAGGCTCCCTCCTCCTGGCTGTCCCTGGCTGCTTTGCATGGATTGCCATTGTGCTTTCAGGACTGGGCATAATAATTTACAGACTGTGCTTGCTGCCAAACCTCCACTGCCCTGAATGGTTGTTTGTGCCCAGCAGTACTGAAGAGAAATCACTCCACTACAAGTACATTAAGCACATGAACAGCTCTGACAAGAGGCAGAGTAATAATTTATTTGTTAAGCTCACTTCTGCTTTATTGAATTCATTTATTGGCTGTCCAACAGCTCCATCAGGTGCTTTTGCAGCAGCCAGACACAGAGACATGACCTCAAGTATGGAGTCAAGTCAGAAGGTCCTCCCCGCTTTGTTACTATAGTGGTAAAATCAAAATCTCCTCAAGCAAACAGAGGTGTCCTGCCACAGTGACTTAAACTATGTGTAGTGCAGACTAAGCATTAGCATTATTTCAGCAGCAACAGCTAAGCCAGGCCGTGCCCATCTTTGGTAGGTTAATGCGCTCTGAACACGTCTGAAGTGCTTAACAGTTTGATGTCGCAATGCAGGAAATGCAATTTTAATCAAATTTGAGCATTGCTCTCTCTCCAGGCTTCATGAATGCGACAATGTGTAATCTCACATTCATTTTTTCATGCAGGTTGAATGTAAATTGTAGTGTGTCTTTAGCACACTGATATGGTAACAAACTGAGATAGATTGCGAATTTTCCTGTGAAATACTGAAGAAGGGATATTTTGTTTTAATGACTCTGCAAAGTGGGAGAAACAGGTCATATCAGAAGTCTACCTTTCTACAGGGGAGCTTGAGATAAGCACTTCACTGTTGGCCACACGTGTACAAAGTAATTACAGTAAATAAGCCATAATGGAGAGAAATGTTAATCTATTTTTTGAGAGATAGGGCAAAGGTTGGCTGGCTTCTACTGGCTCAGCATTGCATTGCAAACTACACATTAAAAATGTATTGTACAGAATAAATGGAATGGGAACGCTGATGAATATCACAAAACGGAGACACTGAGAGCTTTGCTGCAGTGTTGGGTAATATTTGGGTACTTGCTAGTGACAGATGGTAGGCCTTCTCATCCATATCTGTGTACCCTGGATGGAGGATTGCTTGATGACACACACACTGTTACTGTCACTGTCAGCTTTGTCATTTTGTAGCCTTCTTACAGCTTTGAGGGCCTCTGTGTGTTTAATCATTTGTACAGAGATTTTATGAGGCAGGTGCTTAAGAGTGTGGTAGGAGGGAAAATAAAACAAATAGGTTAAAGTCAATTCCAGTTACTCTTAATCCCAGCAAAGGCACAGTCTGTGATCACTTAGGTGTTCCTGAATGGCCTGGGTCTTGTATTCCACATGAGCATCCAGACTGAAGACACACATGGTGTTAAATGGAAATATGCAGAGGTTGAATAAATGAGTACACTAATGTGAAACCATGTATGGCCTAATTCCCTCCACTGTGGATGCCAGGGTGAAGGCACAATAAGTGCTGAATACCAGAAAATTAATTTTGAGATGAAATACCGTTCAGACCAGCTTGCATTTTTCTGTTGCCCAGACAAAAAGTTGCATGAGACTGGAGGAGACTGAAGGTTTCTCTTTGCAGTGGCAGAGCACCAGAGATGTGCATCCCAGCAAGAACACTCTGGCTGCAGGGCACCTCTGGGTCTGCACCCACATCAGTCTCAGTCCCTGTTTCCAGGCTGAGGGCTCCAGCTTGCTACTGAAAAATACTCTGAACACGTCTTCAGCTACATTTTAAAGGAGAGAGAGCAAAGAGAGGGTAAACAAAGCAAAATAGGAGGGTTTCTCTCTTCTCAGCAGAAATTCAGGGCTTTCACAACAACCCAGACTAAGGTGCATGGAGGTGTGTTAATAATGAGTGTGATCCTCAACAAATTCTTTTGCCTGTGTATGGACAGGTGATACCAAGCCCCTCAGTGTCCTGGCTCCTTGAGATCCCTTTCTGTAGCATGACTATATCCATACATACCTGGGCTCTAGGGCCTGCTCCTTCTGTGGGCTATGGAAGCAAGACCCAAGTCCTTACTTTTGCATGGTATTATCACTCCTCAGCATGGCAAGTGTGCCCTGTCCCTGTGCAGGGGGTGTATTGCAACAATTTTCTTCAGAAAGCTAATCAATAGACCAGGAAAACTGCTCCATTGTACATTCTTTGAATGGTTCATGCACCAAAATGCACATTACTGTCCTCTCTGCAGAAACCCGAAATAAAACAATTCCAGCTTTTATCAGCTGAGGCTAGAGCCTTAGCTTAAAACTATCAAACAACATTTCTTTTAGACCTATGATTTTTGCCTCCCCATTTCTCACTGTCTCTTCCTCTGTCCCCAGAGGAATTTGGTCTTATTTGTTGAAATATCTTCTATCTGGATTGCCTGCAAACATCAACTGTAAGCCTGATTAATTATCAAGGAGATCATCACAATTCATAATAAGTTGGGTGCTAATTACAAATACCCTATGAGTATTTTCCTCTCATTTATCTTGTGAGTGCTCATTTTACAGATTAATAATGAACATGACAACTGCAAGTGAAACCAGTACTGTAGACTGTCAAATAAAGGCATGGGGGGATTGGACTCTTAATTAAAACTGCTATTTGCTTGGCATTACAAATGCTACTACCCATCTTGCTTTCAGGAAAGGTTATTTATTAAAAACATATTATTCCCAAGATACAGATAAAAGACACTAAGGCGCTCTGGTGACACCAAAAGAATCACTTAGTATTGAAAATTGTTTCATACCCACACTGAATTAAAGAGTCTATGAAAAATATCAGCATGTTAGACATGAAGGGCAATACTCTCTCTCTTATACAGGCAAGTGCAAACAAGCTTTTCTCCTCTGCTTGAGCCACAATTCAAAGAACTCAAGACTGCGCTTTTCCTTCCCCAATCAGGCTTGGCCTAGATTCTCTCACTAAAACTCTCTGTAGGCCTCACAAATAATTCTTGCAGTCAAGAAGTACAATAAGGTTGGCAGTGAGTGGTCATCAGTCAGAAGTAACTGTTTGGTCACTGCCAGCTTCATGGGCTACATGAGAATCTGCAGTTTGGAAGCGAAAAAGGGTTCACTTATATTTATAAAAGAGCAACTTATTCCTCCTCACAACTTAAAAAACAGTACTCGTGGTTTTAAGACAAGAAAAGATGTGGGTA
>VZTL01050442.1:0-16189 GCA_013400535.1 Scopus umbretta | reverse complement strand
TGACACTATTACTGCTGCAATATTAGCCCATGGAAACGGCTTTTTGGCAAACAAGTAAATCAGAGACAAAGCGTGCTATGCACAGACTGTAATTATGGCTGTATACTTTTTAATCATGGGGTGAAGAAATTTAGAACAGTATTTACTGTTGTAATTAAACTGATTCCCCCAAGAACTACAATGAACTTTGGGAGGTGATAAATAAAAGCAGCAGCAAGCTGTTCCTTTGAGATTTACACTCTGATGATAAGATCTCCTGAGTTCCTGGAGGGAAAAGAATAAGGTAGGTTCATAATTTATCTTTTTCAGGCCTGGTCCAAAACCTATTAGAGTCATTAGAAGTCTTTAAATTGATTTTGTCCAAGGTTCATTCTAAAGTCATTTTATTCTTGAAGTACAAGTTTTAATTTTCTAATACTAAAATTAAACCAGAAATTGCTTACCATTTTCCTTTGAAGGAAAGGGTTTTAATATTTATTTTAGACAAAAATGATTGTTATATCTTTCACCCACATTTTCTACAGAGAAGCAAAATGGTTTTCTGATCAATAGCCAAGATATTTTTATAGATCTGTACAACTAATTTCAAAGAATATTTAAGAGAATTTGAAGTGTATATAACTAGACACAAATAACATTTGTCTTTTGTTAAACTTCACATTTAAGCAAGAGGGCAACAGATCTCCTTTCTGCATGCTTATTTAAAGGGCTATCACTGTCTTCATGCACATAGATGTTATGGTTTTGTCTAAGTAATAGAAGAAGAAAACATACATCAGTGCCTTATCAGGCTGCCAGTTCTGCATAGAACCCTTGGGTTCTTGAAAAGGAGATGACAGGAGTGCTGGCCTGGCATAGGGGTGTGAGCTCACCCTTTGTCTCCTGTGCCTGTAGTGGCAATGTTTACTCCACCTTCTGCCCATTTGGGGAAACATTCTAGAAGAGGAAAAATAATCTGTCAGCTATGATTGAAGTGTATCCAAATATGCTGTAAGCATCAGCCAGGCTGCCTACAGGGGGATGGGAAATAATTTATATCATATTATTAATTAAGTTTGATTGCTGGGGTTGGGTTTCCTCCTCCTTTATGCAGCTTCTGTACTCAGTGTGGTGTGTTGGATTCTTTTTAATGAATTTTCTTTACAGCTTTTTCCAGCATACTTAATCAAGTGGGGTCATATTTCCAATTAATTGGAGTAGGAAGTAGCTATGTCCTCCTTGAGAAAACTGAGAACATGACAGGGGACTCCAGTTTTGGGAACTGCTTGTTCTTGTTCACCCAGCATATGTGTCCAAAATGTGGTTATAGCATGGCAGTGGGATGGATAGTCACAACACAGCTCTTAATCAAATTAAATAGGTGAAGGAGCTCCACAGTATGGCTTATGGCATGATATTCCCTAGATGTGTTACGTACAGTTGCAGTCTATTTAAACTGCTTTCCCAATGACTTGTCATTCTTCCTGTAGCACTTATGGTTGCTTGCATCTGTTTATAGAGACAACAAAAACCTCACTATAGATGAACAAGTATATTTGTATAGCTCTCTATGGAACACTGTTATTACGGAAAAAAGGTGACTTGACTTGGGGAGGGGAAATAGTAGATGAGAATGACTGTGTGGAAGCTGAGATTGCATCTTTTCTTGCTCAAGTCTCTTCATAACATTGTATATTGAAAAAAAAGCACTCTCAGAAATAGGCTTTACAGTTATATATTCCCTAAATGGACATACAAAAGAGAATGTTCTTGTTCTTCATTTCAGGTAACTTCCAAATTCAGATACTTATGTTTGAGTCTCTACTTTTTTACCAGCAAAGGTAGGTCAGTCATCTGACTGATATTATAGGTGAATCAATGATTTAATTTCCTAAGCTGATCCTCAGAGTACAACAAAATGTTGTACTATGAAGCCAAAGCCTTTGTAAGAAATTAAACACTTGATGGAGTAAGACACTTAAAAAAACATCTAATTTGTCTTTAAAAACTAGACAGTTATTTTTAATACAGTGACAAGCAGTTACTCTCCCATATAATCCCCCTGGACTGAATGGACTAGCTGGACAAGTCAGTGGTTAATAAGGAAGTAACACATTAGCTCTCTAAAGACACAATGTGAACAGAATCCCACCTGACAATCTTATGGACTATGTTTTTCAGGTAAAAGGACAGGCCTCTGATCAAAGTTTGAATCTCTAATGAACAGACTTGCAGTTTTGACAGTAACAATAATAAGAGAGGATTAATTAATCAGCTTTTTCAGTCCTACCTAAACAATTATTTTCTTTCTAATCACAATACAGCAGTTTTACTAGAGCAGAAATAAGAATTTGCATGATTTGGTCTTAAGTATATTAGTTTTGTTCATTCTGAAGCAACTCACACTTCCCCTAGGCACTTACACCGCCATTTCATTTAGTTATCCTACCTATTTTTACTTTAAAAGAAAAAAAGCATCTTTGACAAAGAACTCTGGCAACAAACCCAAGGCATCTCACTGTTAGATGCATTCTGATCACAAAGTTTCCCTCTATCTTGGTGGTGAATAAAATAAATAAGATATCCCCCTTGTTGTGTAAATTACAGCTACTGGAACAAAACCACAAAACCGAGATGACAAAAAACATGTTGAAAGCTGCTGTCTGCTGTACATGACATAAAATCTTGAAATGAAGAAAAAAAATCAAAACCGGTGTGGGCACTGCTTGCTGTGTCTTATAAAGATTCTTGCTATTGATTCAAGTTGCTTTTACATAGAAAGGATTTATTTTTGTGGACACTCAAGAATCTTACGAGCAGTGTAATGAAAAATATTCAACAATTTACACTTCCCTTCTTCTCACTAGCACTTCTCCTTTTGATCAGAGTATCTGGCTCTAATTCTGAGAACATTGATTAAATAACTTAGGATATTTTCTAAACAGCAGAGACATTCTAAAGATAATCTTATGACTACATCCAGAACAGAATTTGGACTCCATCTGACATTAAACCATGGGAAAAAAATTAGAATCCTCTCTCAGGACCATTTTATACTGATTTGTAAGCTATGATAGTCAAAAGGATGGATCACATCAGAGTGGCTGATTAGCTGGAGGTGTGAGGTCACAATAAAAAATAATTTCTCCTCCTTGAATCCATTCATCTGTATTTAATACCAAGAAATAGACAGAATAAAGTTTAAGGAAGGATTAGTAGGTAAGTGGGAAGTACAGTAGCCTACCACAGTTATCATTTAAGCAGATGCCAGGAGAAGGAAATATTGATCAGTAGAGGTCAAAAGAACCTGAAGAGTTTGCAAATCATATACAACTCAGTTGCATGGAGAACTTGACAGCTTGAGATACTCTTTTAATATAACTGGGGGAAAGAGAGAAACCTGGGAGAAAAAAAAAAAACAAAAACGAGGGTTGGAATCTACAGAGGTGTCTGAGGGGACCCACCTTGGCAGCAATCACTAAACAAGTGTATATAAATTCAACAAGCATTCAGAATATAGCTTTGGCTCCCCCCATAAGTTTGTGTCTTACACCAACAGAATAATTTATCTTTCCATTTAGAAGGGTATAACATATTCTACTAGTTATTTTATATCCAATGACTACCGGAGATGAAAACTGTCTAAGATAAATAATCAATGTTTAAAAAAACACATCGTGCTTTGGAGCTTTAGGAAGGTAGATAAATGGTTTTGACTGGTTTTAAAATGGAGGGATAATTAATATGAAACACTGAACTTGTAATACTTAAGAATAGCAAATAAGTCTCCTGACCCTATAAGAACTATTACTATTTTGCAACAAAGATAAACTGTTAAAGTCTTCCTTGTGTTTTTTGTTTACTCTGTCTGTTTCTCAAAACAGGGCCTCATTTTCAAGACACATTTCTGCAATCACTTTCAGCATACTCATTTTCTGTACACAGGAGGCAGCACCTCCATCTCGTTTTGTCCTGTACAATGAATAAAAGATCTTCAGCCTTTCTCACTGCAGTGGTTATGTGCTGTGTAATGGCAAACAGAGAAAGTTTGTAAAAGGGTATGTCTGATAGATGAGGTTTATTTTCTTTTTGTTTTTATCCTGTGAGTCTTACATACTTTTCATAGCTCTTTACTGATAATGCAGCTCATGTTACATTCATCAATATGCCATATACACTCTTACAAAAGTACTTACACTGTCATTAATAATGTACATACTTATAATGCTTTCCATTCCAAGGTGCCCTAAAACACTTCACTGAGTACAGTTCCAATTTGTAAGTGAACCTAGCTCCCATGTGCAGCCCCCTCCAAGCAAATGGATACAACACTGAGAGGTTTGCAAGGTCAGTTGACATTCAATGTACATTAAAAAATGCAAATACCTGCGGGATGTACCATAGTATCTAAACATCATGTAGTAGTGCTAATTTCAGGGGCTGAAGGCTGCAAGCTGACATGATAGGCCAACGTGAATGAACTGCAGGGAGAAAGATTTGGCCCATCACAGGAGGCCAGCGTGCATTCTGCTTCAGGGGAGCACTGCTTTTAAAGAGAAACTGAAACAGAGTTTGGAAGAATTAACCATTTGGAAGAAGATAAAATAAGCAGACATACACATATCACTGAACTGTTAAAATTCCTATTTTTCTGGCTGATCACTTTATAACCCTGCTGAATTGGTCTACCTACCAATCATGCTCATACTGAACAGAAAACCGATCAAGATGATAAATATTATCAGGTGGACTTTCAAGCAAGGCACCATAGTTGTTAAGACTGGTGACTACATCACATGTACATATGCATGAGTTCCCAGTCATGTACATATTCATACATCATCCAACTGTGAAACAACTGCTTTACCTTAATATATGATATCCTCAAATAACAATATGCATACTACACTGCATCAGAGCATCTGTTATTTCTCTGGGATGCTCTTATTTTCTAATTAAGTCTTGGAATTTTATGGCTATAATATCTATGAAAATCTTTGCAGGTATACATTGATTTTCTTTTTTATCAACACTTGTACATATGCCATGGTAGGAGTAAGGAAATTCAATAAGGAAAAGCAAGAAAGACTGAAAACTGCAGAAAGTTAGCATTTTTTTCCATATAAATACATATGTTTTTAATTTCCATATTTTTTTCACTTATATATGCTACAGGCAGAAATAATAACACCACAAAAAGAGCTAGAGCTTGTATCTGAACTGACCAACATCTCGTGGATCTTACAAATAAGTCACTGCTCTTGTGAGATTTCCCTCTTAACATCTAAAACATAATCACAAAGAGATTTCACATAAAACAGAACTGGAAGTATATGTAGCATTCTATAAAGAACAGCTGTCCTTACCGGAAGGCCCAATAAAATAGATAGCTTTGAAATAGTATGGTCAATTGTTATTTAGTCATTTAATTAATTTAAAAGAGATGAACAAATAAATCCCCACTCTGTGGATGGGAAAATAAGTCAATGGAAGTGGCAAAACTGACAGGCTGTATACAAAGGTTAATGACAATGGAGAAGTTTCTGTCATATTAAAATTTGGGACATAAGCTTTGCAGACTAGTGTAATGAGGGAAGTCTGATTCAGGCTTTTCTTTATTCCAAAGCAAGAAGTGCCTTACAGAAGTACTTCACATTTCCATAGGCTGGTCATTCAAATGGACAGAATAGGCATGAATGAATTATTTATGGTAGAAGCTTCGTCCTTCAAAGGGATGACTGTTATCACCATACCCTTGTCTTGTTTAAACAGGGGAGTGGAAAAGATTCACCATATTTTCTGAAGACAGAAAAATGAACAAACTGTGAAAAGGGCATATTTTTTCATTAATAATAAAGTTGGAGTTCATAATCCAGAGTTTTGAGCCTTTAATTTACAATTTAACTGGCAGCTCAAACATCCGGATAAGACAGCAACTGAAATAACATTTTATCTCATGGCTTATCTCCTCCATCAGAAAGGGTATGAGGAATTAATTCTAAGTTTATCCTGTGAGATCACAGAGGGCAAAGCTAGAGAGATATGCTGGATTAATCCTCCAGAATCTTAAAAGCAAAACTCATTGGAGAGGCCAATAGAAAAGTGGAAAAAAACCCAGGAAATACTAAGTCTGACAAAGGTTTCTTGAACCTTGAATATATTTTAAACTTATTTTTATTCTACCAAACTGTCTGAGTTCTTGCTTGCAAGTGGATGCATAAAGTAATAAATGGCTCAAAATATTTTTTTCCTGATATACAGTTAAAAAATTAGCATGTGTTCTTAACTTCTCTCAACTCGTATGTGAGAATGAAAAATGTTAACCAGCTCCCCTGTCACAGCAACATCCGAGCAAGGCCCTGTGCAACCTGATCTACATGAGATGAGCCTCCTTTGAGTGAGGGTTGGACAAGATGAACTCCAGAGGCCATTTCCAACCTAAATTATTCTATGATTCTAACTGCCTACCCTATTTCTCAGCTTAAGAAATAATGTATTCATTGCTTTTACATTTCTTATTAAAATTAAATGAAGTCTACATTTCCTTCACTCTGAAATGGACTAAGCTCATAAAGAATGGGCACGGACTTTCTGTTTACTGCTATATCCATACTGTAGTCAACAGAACAAATCAAAACTAAGGTGCCATTAAACACTCAATTAGAACAAATTTCAAAATCAATCTAAGATGTATTTTATTATGTAGTCAAGACTAGTATGTTTGTTTGAGTTTAGACAATGCTTTCCACATATGTGCCTTATTTGAAAGAGATTCATGCAGTATGGATTTATCCATATTTATTTCAACAATAATTAGTTATTATTGTGAAATGTGAAATTTTCCTCTTCTGTTCCACCTAGAAAAATAAACTATTAACCTCTACTCCCCTTCAGCCCTTTAATGGTGAAAAAAGGTTCTTCACAGTATAGGTATCACTAGTCCTCCTCTGCTAAATTCTGGCAATTCTCACAGCTATGAGTCCCAGACCAGTGGTCTCACATGTTATTTTTACAGACTTTATTTAAAAGCTGATAAAAGCAAACAAACCCTATTCTGTAAACAGAGCAGTTAATGTTTAGTGGGAAAAGAAATACTGTAAAACTCTCACATTTCTGTTTGTAGAAATTCTTTGATCACCGACATAAAGATAACTTCAAATGAGCTATTTCAGACTGTAGAAGCAGCTGAACCATGTTAACACTGAATGCATGAAAAATCCACAAAGATCAATTCAGCTTGTTTCTCAGTTGAGTAAATTAGCCCGAACTTAAGTCATTGGTAAGCCAGCAAAGCAAGTGTTTGCACACAAGCTACCTTATTTATTTTGCAGTTAGCAGAATAGACAGTACTATAAACATATCTGTTTAAGGTACAGCATCTTGAGATTTTTTTGAGAGATCAGATAAAGTTGGTCACACACTTTTGAGTCATTTCATTAGTTTTCTTGGCTCATGTGTTGAAGGCTTAACATCACTTAGTCTTACACTATCTTTCGTAAGTAAAAAAAAAGATGCTGGTGAAAACATTGTTTCCTTATTACTCAAATAGGCAACCATGCTTTTTGAAAAGTTAGTGCATTTTACTTTTCAGGATATGTCAATACTTTGACTTTCTGTCATTAAAAATTTAATCAGCAGACTAGACCTTCAAAAGACTTCCTCCCTCCCCCAAAACAGGTTTTCTGTATTAAATCATATGAAAGACCAAGCACTTCAGTCATTTTCACGCTAGATACATTCAATACTGATTAATGTAGGTGTTTTGGAAACTGAAACACTGAGAAGATTCACAGCATTCACTGGCTCTTACACTTTTCCTTTTATCCCTGGAAGTGTCTGTGAGCACATCCCTAGTCTGTGGAATACAAGATATAAGAAAATTGACTGCTGAAGACAAGCCAAAAGGTTAATTCTTACTATTAACTTTATGGGAATATTTCTCTATTAATTAAAAACACTTTACAAGAAATACATACCAATTCATAACTTCTGAGCAGATTATGCTGGACCGCACACATGTGACTCAGAGTTATTCAGACTTAAAATGAACATTCAGGCAGCCTAGAATATGTTAATTTATCTGTACTACAGTTTGCCCCAGCCTGTTGTCCCTGTCACTTTGAGGCATATAACAAGAAACCTCTTTCTTGGGTAGGCTAAATATGGGGATCTGGGGTACAACTCTTGTCCTGGAACACAGGCAATTACAAGTGCTTATTTTAAATTAATGGCAACTTTTTTTGCTTATTTAGTGCTTTCATTTTCTGATAAAGCAGTGTGATCTTTAAGTGCTCAGTGTGTCTGTAAAGCAGGCCAGAAGTACATATAGTGCATTTACTTAGTCCAAATTATGTAACAACTTAGAATCTAAAAGGATTATAGGATTATTTCAAAAACACACAAAGATTGAAACACTGCACTGGCAGAATTAATGCTTACATACAAATAGCAGAGCTTAAAGGCACCCCAGAAGAGAGCCACAATCAAAACACTGCAAGGGACTGAAAACTCTGTCTAAGCGTTACAACAGACGCACCCCCACAGCAGACTGCAACACCCATTCCCTCCATTACCAGCCCTACCACTGCAGCTAGTATGGAAAGAAAAGAGCATGTAATAGCACTGACCTTATGTGATTTAGAAAGTCTGGTGATAACACACACATATCTGTATAGTCACCAACTACAGTCAGGTGACTATAGGCACTGTATAGTCAGGTGGCTATAGTCGCCAGGTATGTGTATGTTGTCAGGTGGCTATAGTCATTAGAGTCACCTGAATATAGGTGACTATAGAGGCTGTATCTCTACACTACAAGAAATTCACACTAAGAGACTTGATCCTGACACCATCTGTACTTCTTCCCCACAACCACCACTATCAGGATAAAAAATATTCAATTAACATAAAGGTGCAATAGCTCAAGTAACCACTAACAACTTCTTGTTGGGAACAATGAAAAAGTATCCTGTCTCAGGCCAAAAGCTTTATACAGGCTGCTAACTTATTTCCTCTCTCTGCCTCATTTTTATATTTCTTGACTTATTTTCCTTAGTGTGATAGCGTTGGGTTTTTTTGAGGTTTTGTTTATTTATTTGTTTGTCTGTTTTTAAATAAAATGAGCTACCAGTACTTTCCTTCCTTCAAAAAAAGCAGAGCCCCACTACTGTCTGAGCACAACACACTTCTGCTGGCTGGACAATCTGCACACATGTTGTCTGAAACCAGCCACAGCCCTTGGCGCTTCTCACCCTCCTGTCGGCTATAGACGTGCAAAAGGCATTCTGTGTTTCAAGCAGGGAACAGATAATGTCAGATGATTAAACTGTTATAATGGCAACATTGCAATTCTACATGTGCATACTACAATGCATGCGTAGAAGACAATATGAAAATGTTGAGGATGAAGATACTGTGTTACTGCAGTACCTATGGTACTAACCTCATGCCCTACAGCCTTCTGTCCTTCCTTGCCCAGCGTTGCACTCTGCTAATCCTCTACCACTGCCCTGTTCCTTTCTACACTTGCCAGAGCTCAGCTGTGCTGTCTGAGCAGGCTCCCTACCACAGCAGGAGGAAAAGGAGGGGGACTTTGACTGCACTCTTCTTTCCTGCCCCCAGTTGGTGCTCTCTTCCCTTTTCCCCACAAAACATGGCAGATGAGCAGAGTCATCCTAGATCTGTAGTGAGTGGAAATCTGTGGTTCCTAGGAAGGGAACAGAGGAAAGGTTTTTTTCTCTAGTAACAGAGGAGATGAAAAAGCTTTCCATTGCCATTTTGAACTGCAGCTTCTCTTGTTAGGCCCATTACTCTTGATCTTCAGCAAGATCAAAGTGAGAGGACACTTCAAAAGTGTACCCCTGTTCTTGAAACATATTAACCCCTTGTCCAGGAAGTTCTACAATATCACAATACTTGGTGGGTAACAGCATTTTTCATTCAGTATCAGACTATGGAGTTAAATGATGCTGCTCATTACTGAGACTAGAGAAGGGCAAATCCTGAGAGATAGGAAAAGAATAAGAACACAACCCAAATGCAAAAAAATAAAAAAAGTTTCATTAATTCTGCTGGACAGGGACAATTGCTTTTCTTTTTCTTTTTAAAAAGAAGTGTTGGAGTGTTAGCACAAACTCCAAAGAAGTCTCTGCTGGGATGTGACTACCATCAACAAATGAGTCCAACCTTGCCTCTGGGAAGGTTGACAGCAAAATTCTTGTTCATCTTCAGTGAACCAAATTCATCACTGATATCAGTCTATTAATATGCTGACTATAGCTGGCTGAACAAAAGAATGGCCATGTGGATTGAAAGGAGAAAGTAAGACAGATCAGACAGCTGGATCGAAACAGAGATGTAAAATACTGTAACTTCAAAGTGTCAAATTAGTTGCATACCTACCCTCATAGGATTACACCCTCATTACTGAAAACAATATTTAAATCCATATAAGGAGTAGAAAAGGCAGGATTACTCTGTGTGAACATGGAACTAATATTATCTTTTGAGCTTTTCCCTTAAAAAAATTAAGTTGACAGCTCCAGTGTCACTTTTGCCAAAATTTATGATACAATTTGATGAATTACATAAAACCCTAGCAAGAAATGACACATATGGGATACCTTTTTATTTGAAATTGTGTTTCTTATACCAAGGTTCATCAAGCTGTTTCATATTTATTCCTCTGATTAATGATATGTCAGAATTCTAATTCTAGCACCAATTTATTGCTTGTTGGCAATCGGAGAATGAAATAGCTATGTAGGTAACATGCAATATTGATTTTTATCCATCTCCTTTGAGCTCCAGTAAATGATTCCTAAATGTACTTTGTTATTGCAACCTAACTAAATATTGCAGTCTTATTCCTATCATCCAATAATGATGTTACTGATGTAACATATTTCTTAAGCACAACAGTCCAGTATGATTTGATGTCAGTCAGACTGAATTACAGGTTTCACATTTAAAAATTCTTACTATTTGGTTAACTCACTCACAGAGACAGATCATGTATTCTAAAGTTTATTGGATGTTAGTACATTTTTGTAAGTGTGCGGACTATAATAATAATTAAGAAGAATANCACAGCACTATAGCAGCTACTAGGAAGAAAATGAACTAAGCTGAAACCAGGACAGGATGCTTTCAATGTTATAATAGGAAATTCAGTGTATTTGAGGGTACTCCACGAAGAAAAGCAGAGGTTCAAGATAATGCAAAATTTGCAAATTCTCTTAATGTATTTTGGAATTGGATCCATCATAACACCCTTCTGACAAGCGATATATAATCAAGGCAGTACTATAGAAATAAAACAATCTCTTCAAAGGCAGCCTCAGCACCAGATTTAGGCTCTTGTGTTGTCAGTGTTCTTTTATATAGACTCAGAGCATGAACTTTTCTCTGAGATAAGAAGAAATTAGTATTTGCAAATGACTATTTGCATTTGAGATAAAATGATTTGAAAGAAGGCTTTAACATCCTTTTTAATATGAGGAAAGGAAGTTGATCATAATCTTAATGGGGGAAGTGTTGAAAATTTTAATTGGGAAAGATACAGACATACTTTAAGGAGGGAAAGCAAGACCAGCACTTGGTAAAAGGTGTGGTGCATACACGCTGAACAATGGAAAGATGTTACTTCAGCAGACCTTGCTAAAGAATGAGTGCATGTACAAAGAAAAATAATGCTGCTTTAGATGAGAAGAAATTTGACTCTATTCCTGGTCAGCACTAAAATTCAACAGATAAATTAATGTGTTCAGCATTATGTTGAAGATTGTAGTAGCCACATACTTTGTGTAATTCTAGAGCTGCTAAGATATGGAAAAAGTAATTGGAAAGCAAAAGAGAAAGAGAAAGAATATATTAAGGGCCCATATGTTCTAAAGCTTGACTTTCAGTGCTCTTTAAGCAGGTAAATAATGCCTAGGAGGATTTTTTTAAAGCCTCTGTTACTGAATTTATGTGCTTGTAAGATGTTCAAAATCCCACTGCCTACCTATCTGTCTTTGAAAATATGGTCCTTAGCTTCAAGATGTCACATGTACCAACCTTCAAAATCTTCCTCATCTGGATGCTCCGATGCTTATGGGATGTAACTTTTGTACATTTTTTTCTTTCAAAAAATCATTTCAGTTTTAATTAAAATAAAGAGTTGAGAATGTAGAGGCATATTTCTGACTACAGAAGGCTAGGTACACACTGTGGAATTGTGCTAGGAATTAAATGTTAGGAAATTAAATGTTAGGAAAGGAGATATCTAGCTGTCCACATTATAAAATGTACTATTACATGTCTTATTGGTCTTTAAAACAGACTTGTTAGACAGTTCAATGTCTCAGGGTTGTATCCAAGACCCACAGAATTGAATGAAAAACCTCTCATCAATTTCAAAAGTCTGTGTTTGACTGCGATTTTTTTCAATAAGAAATGATCTGGTTTTAATTAAAGGAAAGATGTCTCATCTGTGTAGGAATTTTGAAATATTAGTGTGACAATATGTTCATGTAGGGAATGTGTACTTTTGTGTTCATTCTATGGGCAAACAATGCTGATATTCTTACATCTTCCTTAACTGACACCTTTTTAGTGTTTTAAATATTAAAATTTAAAGCTTAGGTAATCAATTGGAGAAACTTAAAACTTGAATATTTGCAACAGCCCACTCCTTACTACAAGAAAAAAAGATACATGATGAAGTGTCTTTGAGAATTAAAAAATATTGTTTAATGTTTCAGCAGCTTGTTCCTCCATTTTTTGCCTAGCATTGTTTTGTTTGCTCCTTTGCCTCCCTCTGGTCACTTCTTCACACCCTCATCCCTCTTCACCTGTCCTCCAGTTGAATCTCTCTTTGGTCCTGTGACTTCTGGACCAACAGTAGTGTGCCATGTAAAAAGCAAAATAAAATAAATAAATAAAAAACCCCAGCAGTTTTCCTTTCTATCTTATTGTTACATTGCACCATGTCATGCCATGAAAGAATGAAAACGAGATAGACAAGAAAATGACAATACAGGTATCAGAATTATTTTTCTCTTTATTTTTGAGAAGAAAACACAGCAGAAAGTCTTATTATTATAGGAAGGATGAGCGATTTATTAAAAAGCTTGTTATCAACACAAGACAGCCTGTTACCAGTGTGCTACATATTCTGCACAGTTGAAGTGTGAACAAAATTGGTAAGGCCAATTATAGCAGAAGTCTGATACATATAGATCTCTTGATCAAAGCAGAGTTGGTGGAAAGTTTTCATGCCTTAGACCTTCACTCGTCACAAGTGGCACCAGAGATCACAAATGAAAGGTTGTAACACTGTATTAATACTTTTCATGTTGCTAATGCAACATACTGGGTAGTGCCCTGTTCTTCTACCAAGACAGGCAATTACCCTGGCTTCAGTCTAAGTAAATGCCCTTCCTGACTGTATTAAAAAAGTAGCAAATCTTGCCTCTCTGAGTTAGTAGTGATTGTACTTCTTTTGCTAGCTGAGAGATATGTACTGAGATAAAACCTAACTCATATTGCTGACATCTTTCTGTGTGTGTGAATTTTTTAGTTCTTTATGTTGTTTATTTCAGGGTTGTTTTCATAGCATAAGAAGTCAAATCTCGTTTGGCTTATCAGTCTATCAACAAACACAGATGTTCCCTACAGCTTACTGAAAGCTCAACAGACCTTGAATTTAGCATCCGTCCTCCAAGTGTAAGAAGCTGGCCTAATGCCCTTCCTCAGTTCGTTGTAGGAAGGCCATCCTCTTTATCATCCCACTCTATTAATGCCGTTGGTCCTCATAGGCTGCTCAAGTATTATGCTTCCTAGACAGAACACCTTATCATCTTTTCTTCATACTAACATCTCTTCTATTCCACAATACCTTTCAACTAGCTTTTTCCTCAGATGACGTAAGTGATAACTATTAAACTTACAGCCTTTGTTCTCATCTGTTGCTAGCTTCAAGTGTGCATTGCTTGTTTTATAACAGAAGAAGAATTTGCATATTTGAAGAATTTGTCTGTTTCTTCCAGTTCTACTAATTGGTCTAATAGAAGATTATCTCTAAGCACTAATTCAAAGTCACAATCTCCATTTGTTCCACAAACACAGACTCTGAATATTTTTCAGTCTTTGTTACATTTTCCCTACCCTCTTTAAAAGAAGCTTTTAAGGAAAGTCCCGAATCTTCCAGATATATTTACTGATGTACAGAAAATCTGAACCAGTGGTTTGATCTGATTTGCTACACAAGCAAAATAAACGCTAGTAGTTCAAAATGCTTAAAATCATAGAATTTTGCTTCTGATTGCATTCAACTTTTAAAAGTAAGCATTTTCAGAAAGTAATTATCCTCAATTTTGGGAAATAAGAGATGTTTACTTTTACGTGAAGGACTGAGAACTATGGATTTGTGAAAGAAAAGAACTTCAAGCACTTATTTTTTCAAATATTCTCTAATATTTAATGGTACAAAGAAATTTCATATATTTTGGTTTCCTTTGACAATGGCATGATTTGCCCTGTGTATAGACAAACTATGCATTACTGTTAAGGCTTGTCTGAGCAAACTGAACCTCCTGCCCCTGTATCTTGGTCTCTCGCTTTGCCTTCAAGCCCTCTAATCTTGATTTTGCCTCCTGTCCATTCAATCCTCACCCAAATGTTCATCCCCTGACTGTAACCCCCTGGGGTCCATAAAATCAAGTATTCCCAGAACATTAGCCTCTAAAGGAACATAACCTCTATTAATTCACAGGTCTTAATGCATTCAAACCTATTGAGCAACTACAGACAATAGAAACAGCCATGAAATTGGCTCAAAATGAACCAAATCCAGTGAATAAGGCATTAAAAAAAAAAAAAAATGTTCTCCAACATCATCCAACATGAAATTTCCCAAATGTCAGGATATATAAAGGTTAGAATGGTCGAATTTCCCAAGAGCAGTGTCTAAATGAATTTTCAGGAAGACAAATGTTTTGCTTATGCTTAAGTAATAAACCCCTGTTATTCTCAGTGAATCCACAGTGTGGTCACCTGGTGGTTGATCTATACTTTATTTCATTTATCTCATAACACAGAGAGGAGGGAAAAGAAAACCACAAGAAAAGCTTTATTAAATGAAGTATATGGAAAAGAAACAAAGAGCGGAGGCCTTTTGGGAATAAAAGCAATCCAAACTTGTAGATAGAAAACTATTCCCAGTACTTCCCCAAATGAAGTAGGAACAAGGAATCACAGCCATAACCTCATTCATCTCCCACTATGATACTTCATGGTTCTCCAGAAAAATCACCTAGGAACTACAAATTATTGCAAAGCATGGTTACTGTGGTATGTGTGGTACTATCAGATAATGCATCCAAAGTAATCTTTACAGTGCACTAGGAGACAGAATTTGAAATGAAAAGAATACACAATTTTTTTTTAAAGGTCTGGTAAGAGGAACTATGGTCTAATGTCCTTATTTGATGACAGGGGAAACCAGGGGAAACAGTCCATTAAAAAACTGGGGTTCAAATCTAGTTTAAAATTAACTTTTCAAGCCACTTTTAAAGATGTGGCCAAAAGTGGGTATAACTGCAAAGCTGGAAGACCTCAGAAAATACAAAAATATGGATACCATAAACCATTAAAAAAACAACTGAACCTGTCACTTTAAAGTATTTCTCTCTTCTTCGCTGATGTACTTCAAAAGAAAAAAAAAAAAACAAACAAACTAAAAGCTACCAAAATGAGGGTGGATATAATTTAAAGCTAGAGTAAGTATCTTTAATTAAGCTCTCTTTAGAATTAAAGCTTAAAGTGTTTAATTCTGTATTGAAAAACAGTAAGGGTGCTTACTCTCCATGCAGGATTTTTTCCAGTTCTTGCAGCTTTAAAAGAAATCTATTCTAGATTAAGAAAAGCTTAAATAGCATATATTACATCTTACTTTTTTTTATATATGGTGAAGAGTATTCAGAGTGGACCACATCTTAGAATTGCACTAATCCTTAAATAATTATGATTCATCTACTCAATGCTGGAAAAACCTCATGGAATGTGACTTCATTCTGCTGGCTTGTCTAATCCAATTCAATTACTTCAGATCCTTCTCCCAGAGGCCTCACATTTAGAAACTGAGTTCCACATGTCCCCTTTTCCCCTTACCATCTCCCCAAAAATGGAAAAGAAAAATCGGAAGGTAAAAAGGGAGTGTTGTGGTTTA
>VZTL01050437.1:0-46262 GCA_013400535.1 Scopus umbretta | reverse complement strand
GTTTTGTTTTCCTTTGCTTTTTTGTCTTCGTTCCAAGAACAGCGATGAAATGATACAACTTATCTTTCTTATTCTCTCAAGGATCCTGGGTTTGCATGCTTGCTGTGCTACAAAAGTTAAAGCTCCTCATTCCCTCGGGGAATGTTGTCTCCCAATTGCTCAAGCCTTCAAGGGGCTGCGTGCCAAACCGTGCTGCATAACACGCTCCAAGGGTGGTGGTGGGGGGGGGTTAGAAGGTCAGGGCTTTGCTCCAGCCTCCCTTAGCCTTGCTCCTGAGGATGCTTTCCGCGGGAGCTTGTACCTCCGGGTGCTGGCTACCACCTCGCCCTCCCTCGCTGGTACAAAATCCAGCTGAGCCGGGGACCTCATCTGGGTTAAAAATAATGCTCCACCATGGTAAGGAGTGAGGGTTTAATTTTAGGAAGTCCTGCAGCTGGTTTTCCTCTCCTGCCTCCCAAAACACCATCCCCGTGCAAAAGCAGAAGTGGCGGAGGAGTGTGTGTGCGCGCGTGGGGGCTGCGGCTGCTGGCGGCTCCCCCAGACGCAGCCAGGGGCACGGCTCCAAGGAGAGCTGCAGAAGGGTTTGCTACGGGGACACAACCTGCTGCCTGCTCTCTCACCTTTCTTTCATACCTTGCTACCCCATCTATTAACGTCACAGCACCAGTTTGCAGGTTGCTCTGTTAATTCAGCTCATCTCAGTGATATGGTTAAAAAAAAAAGGCGGGGGGGGGAAGTCTTTCTTTTTTTGGTGCACAGGAGCATCCTAAATGGGCTTTGCCCCAGGTGTGACAGCACCTCTGCCCTGCTTCTGCACACCTAGAGGAGCCTTCACCCAGGGGACCCGGTACTGCAGCTGCCGGGCTGCCAGCACATGTGGTGGGGTCTGGGTGCCAGGTGTTGTGGCCCTTCTTTTCCTTCTTAAGTGATGAATTATTTAAGGCTGCTAACCTGAATTTTCAGATGATGCTAGGTAGTTATTTAACCGTGGTCATTGTAAATGGAGGTAAGCGCCTGGGGATGAGCTTCTTGCTGAAAATGAAGCAAATTCTATCAATTTGGGGGTCCCAGGCTTGCTAGGGAGGTGTCCCCCCAGCCCACGGCGCTGCGGGCAGTGTTCTGAGGTGAGGTTGCCCAGCTCTGGCCCAAGGCAGGAACGGGATGCTGCAGCTGAGTTTTGCTCTAAGCAAGGTGCAAGTCAGTGTGGGCTGAGACGCACTGAGACTGCTGTAAGGATTGCTTGAAAACCCAGCCAGATTTTGTGCCTGTTCTCTCCCCCACCTCTTGCAGCCCATTCGGATGGCTTAAGGGAAAGCTGATCCCATGCCAGATCACATGCTGATGAACCATGTTGGGCTGTTATGAAAATCACTGCATTATAAAGCATAACACTGGCAAAGGTTTTCTTTTTTAACAGTGCATCCTGGGGAAATGGTATGTCTCACTTCGGCTGAAAGCAAATGCTTGCTTCAAGCCCCCAGCTATTTAGGCATGTTCCCTTTCCCACGTGGTTGTGATGGGAGATGGAGGCAGGCCAGAAACGTGGACCCGCATTGTCCTCTTGTCCTGATGCTGGGCACAAGTCAGACCCTTGCTTCCTTCTATGTTAAAGGAGGTGACCTAGCTTTGCTGAAGAGTTTAGGGCTGTTTGGTTGATGCATGTCCGTACACAAAACCACTGTGCTTTCTGTGGAAACAGAATGATTTCTGCTTCAAAAAAATTCAATAAATCTATATATCAGCTGATAGACCCTAAGATATACATCTGGGTCCATGGACCACTTTAGTCTTCCAGCCATGGAGGAAAAGGCATAGCTCGCTCTTCTGAAACCTCTGAGGGCATAATAACAAAAGCACTATGGCAAAGTCAGTTCAGTGAGCTTTCCACTGATGTCGAAATGAAGTGATGGCCAACTCTGCCAACAGGCAGGGGGAAATTCAAGGCACTGCGGGGTGGGAGCCATGAGCGGCAGAGCAGAAGACTAGGAGGACTTGGATTAAGAGAGACAAAAGCCCTGAGCTCCACTGTGCCAAAGCCAGGAGAGAATGTTCTTCTGTGCACCCTAATATGCCTTAATAACCTCATTAAGCGTAGAGGCACTCAATAGACAAAGCACCCTTCGCTCTTTAGGAGAATTTCAAGATTTGAGGGCAAATCAAGGATTAGTAGGCCTTTCAAAGGCTTAGGGAAGTGTTTTGTGTTGCTGGGATTAAATTACATTTTTATCAGGCTGTAGAAGTGGGCTCTGCTTCTGCCGCCCGGCGTGCGACAGCCCCGGCTGGTGCGGGGCCGAGTCCTGCCGTGAGCGTGGGTCCTTGGTCAGACACTGAGCTCAGAAGATCCTGCTCCCATGCTAGTTGGTGGTGAGCTAGAGAAACCCTTTGGAGCTGGGGCAGAAAGCATTTAACCATCCTCTGATTCCATCCCAGCCTGAAAACAGCCTTTAGGCTCTGCACCCTGCGCATGGTGCGGTGCCCAGCCTGGGCGATTACCCAAAACGAAGGACCTTTGCACCAAAGAGCACCAGGAATTCAGCAAATAGCACCTGTGTGCTCGCACTCCAGCAAATCCTTAGGAATCTCTTAAGAAAAATGGCATTGATCTGTGCCAATTAATTAATTATAGGAACCAAGGACTCTGCGACCCCACTAACCCTTTTTTTATTTCCTCTGAACTTGTCTTGCTGGGTTTGGCAGAGGATGCCCCATTTGCTGTGGTGAGAGCAGCACTGTCTCACTCTAGGAACAACTCCTCTTAAGAGAAGTTCATCACTCTGAAAAGCAAACTAGGCTCATGCTGGCCACTACTGCGGCTGTAGAGCATGCTGCTGGTACGGTGTGGTCCTGATGGGGCCACACTATAATAAAAGCAATAACAACGACACAAGATGACAGATATCAGGTCCTTTGGGTGTGTATGAAATACCCTGTCTGTGGCCAGGCCATAGCAGTAATCATGACAATGGTTTTCTTTATTTTAAGCTGTATGGTTTAATGTTGTCTTTATAATTCAGCTTTGCTATAGTTAAAAGCAGGTTAGAGGTGCATGCAGGGATGGATTGGTAGAGCTGTTCCTGCCTTGAGGCAGGGTGATAGATTAGCTGACCTAACAGGGGGTGTGTATATATATTTATGTTTAAAAAAAACATAGACACACACATACATATATATATATATATAAAAAAAAAAAAAAGTGCTCCCTGTTTACTGCTCTCTGACCATTTTCCATGTGCTTTGACCAAGTGCCGTGCTATTTCTAGCAAATTGGAGCATGAGACCAATAGAACAAACTGCAATTTGCTTTAGCAAACATTTACAGAAGCAGGAACCAGGCTGAGCTTCTCCATGCAAGAGAATATAACCCCCATGTAACGAGGGGAGGGGAAGGGAACCTGCCTTACGCCTGTACTGAGCATCCACGGTGCGGGGGAGACCATGGGCCAGAGGCTGGCTCTGGCCCTTTGGGCTGTGTGGGCTTTGCAGTGGTATAAAAGACCATTTTTGAAAAATCACAGCTGTTTGCATGAGAGCTTTGGACAGGTGTTAAAATTCTTCACGTAGAGCATCTTGTGTAACTGCGTAGCTGCTCTGGGTTTGCCTGCATGGACCACCTGTCTCTTAGATCTAACTTTATTCTTTGCTTACATTTTCCTAAATGCCTTGGGCAAACAAATGTAATTCTCTTAATGAAAAATGCATATATTTTTGTTAAATGGATCTTGCTGTCACTGTGTTGCTGCTTTCCCCTCAGTCAGGGCTTGCTAACAGGCTGGGCTCCTCACATGTGCCGAATCTATCATCTGTCATGAGTGTGCACCGAGGCATGTAAGGATCCGAGCACTAACTATTTCCTAGCAACCGGAGGAAACCATCACACACCACTATTTTTCCTCTGTCAGCAGGATTGCTCCAATTTATGTAACCTACAAAATGTGTGTTATCACCACAATAAACCATATATTCTGAGGCGTTATTTACAGCCAGATAATCATAGAGATGCAGCCCTGGTGCCTGAAACATCCTTGTTTGGGACCTCAGTTGGTTGGAAACCTTATAGAAATGTCGTTAAGTGCTTCTTTGACAATGGCACTAACCACTTAATTATTGAGGAAGATAGCAAATGGTGTGTTGCACGCTGGAGTATTAAAAAATAGCTAAACCCAAGTGCTGCTGAAGCAGGGTCTTGATTTACAGGCTACGAAGAAGTAGTTGTACCCGTGAATAGCCAGGGGGGATGTGTCAAAAGGGGCTGCTGGTAACGGTTAGCTCTTAGAAATGAGAAAGGTGGAAGTATGGAGGGGTAAATCATCACAGGGAATGTCTGGTGGAAGGAAGGTTTGTTGGTGGCCAGCCCCGCTGCCGGGTACCCATGCTGTGAAGAGGCTGGGGGACAGGGGCATTGCTCCGGGGCTGGGCTCTGCCTCGCTGGAGCAGAGCAACCGGCATCTCCACATGGCCCGCTCGAGGCCTGTGCAAGAAATGGGTGTGTTGGGTTCCTGCAGAAAATGGTCACTTGGGGAATCTGTCCCTTGCAGTATCCTTGGTCCCAGCTGAGTGGGCCCTCTGTGTTGCTGGAGTCAGCTGAGGTCTGGGTAGGAGCCGGGTACCACCTGCCAGCACGGGATGCTGATCCAATTAACTTTTCTGGAAGAAAAAGGGCTTCTGGCTCTTTGGCGCATTTGCAAATCACAAGAAGCAAATGATTCAATCAACAGATGAATATCAAGCAACCTTATTGAGCGGCTTCTGCATCACGAGCCCGTTTAACAGCAGATTGAGCTGCAGATTAGTGAGACATTAGAGCACAGTGTGATGCATCACAGCGTAAATGGGAAGGCTGAAATCAGCACAAGTTTCCTGGAGAGCTGCTTTATTTTCCTGTAATGCCAAGCCCATTATAGTCCAAAGGTTCTTAAATAACTCTTCTTGCCATAGATAATAATACAGACTATGGAAGGAAATTAAGGAATACAAAAGGAGGTAAAGCTGTGATGAAGGAAACACCATTTGCAGAGGGTTCAATAGAGTGGGAAAGCTGTGAAGCAGGAGAGTGCTCAGAAATTCATATGGGCTCATTATGTGAACACTGCAATGGTCTAATCCGGAGCTGGGGTGTCCCACCGGACCCCTGCTCAGATTAAGCAGATCCTCGCGACGCCCTACCCCTCCTGCCCGGTGTGAGGAGATGTACCTCGCACAGCTGAATCCGTCTCCAGCCTCCACAGCAACTGCGATAATGATGATGTAGAGGGAGCAAGTATCACATCAATTTTAGGTCTGAGACTAGCAGATGAGCCGGCAGTGCCAGCCTGACCCTCAGCGACGTGCGTGCCGGCTGCAGCCAGCGCGAGTGCATTTGAATTTTGACAGTGATGCAGAAGCTGCTGAAGCTGTGAGTGTGATGGATGTATCACCTTCGGGATGCATAAAGGCATCCATTGCGTCAGTTAAACAAGAGCGTGGTGGACTGTGGAGTTTTTGTTTGCTCATTTGTTAGCTATTCAACTCGAAATAGTGGAGCCTATTTACACATGTAGCTTATTATTTGAAAGTAGGCAGCATGATGCATAATGCGGCCTCCCAGTTAGAGCAGAGCATCATGATAATGATAAACAAGCCTGGGAATGTAAGGTAATGCTTATTTTTCTTGGCTGAAGCTGCTCCCTATTGAGATAGCGGCTTTGCCAGCGGAAAGAGGAGAAAAGTGCAGAAACAAACCGAATAGGTGTTGACACACATCCCTGGCACACTGCTAGGGTTTGAGAGGACTGGTTACCTGGCTGTCCCTGATGCTGCTGATTTACACCACGCTGGCTGTGACCACCTGGTAAGCGAGGTGCGCGCTGAAGCCTGCACCAAATGCAAACAGCGGGTGATCTAAGTTGAAGCTCTGGCAGGTGTCTGAAGCCTGAACTTCACTTTCGGTGATGGTGAGCAGCCCTCGCCCCCTCTTCACGGCTGTCCTAAAGGGGGTCCCTTCCCCAGTGCTGGCATGAGTGTGCGAGGGGCTACACGGCAACCTGGGTGGGGGAAGCGAGCAGCTTAAAAATAACCACCCGAGAACAAAAACCAAAAGAACCAACAGGGTTATTTTTAGCTTGCAGCAGTTCCCAGTCTGATTCACCATGTGGCCTGTGTACAGCTGAATCAGCCCCGGTGAGGATGTGGCGCAGGGAGAGGGAAGAGGGGTGGATGATGGGGATGGTATGGGGGCTGCTCGAAGTCCCCCCGGCTCCTTCAAGAAGTCCCAGTCCAATGAACCCTTTTAGCTGGAGCTGTGATACACCAGGACCTCAGCAGCAAGGCTGGTGTAAGAAATCCCCATTTTTTTCTATTCTTCCTACCCATTAGCCTTGTACACTTGTGCTCATGCCAGGGCCAGGAGCGAGGAGGGATGAGTGGCCACAGCAGCCCCAGGCTGAGCCCTGTGCCTTGACACAGGGTCCCAATGTTTTTCCCAGTGTTTCTGCTGGAGGTCTGGCGTACCAAGCCAGCATGGATTAACTGGCTCAAATAGCGGGTGTCTGCTAACTGAGGTCTTTGAGAGATGGAGAACAAGAGCAGGAACCGTTCAGCAGCACAGCCGGGGCAGGGCTAGGTGCAGCAGCTCAGCTCTGGCACCCCCACGGGAGCCAGAGCACATGTGCATTCCCTGGGGTGTTGAACATTAAACCTGCGCCTACACGAATGGGGGGATCACCGCCTGTCCAGCCAAATTGCAGTTGTGTCTTGCCATAGCCATAATTAGAGCCAAAACCCAGCCGGGCCGTAGCTGAGCCTTGGTGGTTTAGTGCTGTGGTGCTAGGGGTTTGCTTGGCTGCTGATGGGGGGAAGTAAATTGCTCTCCTCGTTGTCAGGAAGCTGGGACCGCCTTCCCCTTTCACCGGTCTGTGCAAGCTGAATGCTAACCCAACGTAAAGCTAGCAGGTTTCTGGGGTGCACTGCCCCTTTCTACTTCTACTGCCTCCTCAAAGGCATCTGCCCTCCCCATGCTGTCAATTCTTACCCTTTCCTGGGTGGGAGCCCCATGCGTGTCTTCCTCCAGCTCAGATCACAGACTTTGGTTCTCCCAGCAACTCCTGGCCAGCCTGACCGCTGCCTGCCAGCTCCCTGGAGCACGGAGCTGCTTGCAGCCCAAGCCTTCCCCAGCAACGTGAGCCCAGTCCTGTTTGCCTGCCCAAGGATTTGCATTTATTTCCCTCCAGCGAGTTTTGGTCCCTGCAGGAATCTCCTGCACTTGCAGTTGGAGCTAGAATTGGTCCAAGTACCAGCTGGGGACATATCCTCACAGCTTTAGCAAAGCCCTCTCCATCACACTGCCAACATTTGGATCCCCCATAGATTCATGATCAGAATCTGGCCTTGCAACTACAGATAGTCTTAAATTTTGTGACACTGATTCTTGTTGATTCTGAGGATCCTTTATTTTTAAGGATCACCCTTACCTTTTCCAGCACTAGCCTCCCCAGCACCTGATTCCTGCGTCGTCCTCACACCTTTCACCCCTGCACAAGCACCTTCCCCTAGTCAGAGTAAGGCAGAAAGCATGAGATAAATCAGTCCAGATGACTGCAGCCATGTTCAGAATGGGCGGCAGAGCAACCTGGTGAGAATTAACCCTGTGTCCAGGCAGGGCCTGGTGCCGAAGGGAGGAGAGTCATTATTTGAGCAGATACAAATTGGGCAGCTTCATGGGTCAGGCAGGAACCAGATGGAAACCATCAGCAGGAGAAACCTGGGTTGGCTCGGGTGGTTTGGCTGGGTAAAATGGCCCCTTTTACCATGAATGGCTGGAGGAGGAGAGGGGAAGACAGCAGCTCGCGGCGTCCTGTCAGCAGAAACCTGTTTCCCTGTGGATGGTGTGGATGCCTCTGCTTGTGGCATGGGTGATGGTGATGGAGAGTAAAGAAACTTTGGGCGGGATGGTCAGACATTGGTGTCAGAGGGGGTGGCTGTGCCAAAAAGTACCTCTTTGTCCTCATGCTAATCTCATTCTTTGGACTAAAAGTACATTGCGCATCTGCACTTTGCTTGCCCCTTTCCTTTAAACATGCTCGAGGTTATTACGTGGAGTTTCTGCATCTCCTCTCACCCCTTTACCCCCCGCTAATTAATCAGGAGACTGCTTTGGCAAAACACATTTTGTAAGTGCTCTGGGATGGTTTGATGTTTTTTGGAGGCTTTCTTTGTTTTTCCTTACAAAGCCCAGGTGCCGAGGCTAGCCTGGGTGCCTGACAAAAGCCGAGGGGCTCCTCTGCGCCCGCAGCATTTTCCGCTCCGTGCTGTTTCACGCTGAGTGATTTCAGTGTGTAACAGCATTACTGGGGCTTTGGGTTTGTTGAAACAGTTGCGGCAAATTAAACTTTCTCCAGGGCCGTAAGAGCATGTGTGCGCTTGGAGCGAGCGCGGGATCTGCCACCCTCTCGGGCTGCTTTCCAGCCCCTTTGGAGCTTGCGGTTGTTGGACTGATTCCCTGAAGGATTCATTTACCTCTACTTACAGCTCAGCTGCTCGTTTCCCCCCAAGCTTTTGGAGATGAGGCTGGGTTGCTTTTAGTGCACAGGCTGCTGAGGGCGGGGGGGCTCCCTCTCCCACCTGTTTTTGTTTGCACCTCTTTTATTTCGGCTGAACACCCCTTTCAGCTGCTGCCAGGCGAGCGGGGCAGACCTGGCCCTCAGCAAGTGATTTACACACAGTGATGCTGGGGACAGTCGTATTTTAAACGCAGCTGAGCAGGCTGGCTTTCACAGAGAGCCAAGAAATGACACAGAGCAGCTCTGGAGCATGCTGCAACCCTACATGTGACAGGCTGCGCTTGTGCTGCTGGGACAAAGTATTGCAAAAACCAAACAAGCCCGTTCCTTATAGAAGATATGACTTTATGCTTTAACTGCATCCCCTTCCCCTCCCACGAGCACAGTATAATCCGGATTCCCCCAAGGACTTTTGCAATCTCTTCCAAGGAGGAAAGGATCAGCGAGGCAATTTGCTGCAAGCACCACATATATTTTGAAGTGTTTCCATCTTGCGCCGATACCCATCTGTGTATTTCTGTGTAAGCATCTTCAATTCTAAGCTCTGAGGTGCTAAAATATGTCCTAGACAGTTTTGATGAGACACGGCACTCCTAGATATGCATGTTAATGATAGGCTGACTGCCCAAATTGCTGCAGCGTGCCCCAAAGTGGATGATGAACAGCCTGCGTAACCTGGTGTAGACAAGAATCACCCCCAAGGACTGCCGGTACAGGGCAGCTAAGCTGCTCTTCCCATCTGAGAAGGACACACTAATGCAAAAAATACTCTTTATTATGTTTTTTCCCTATATGATCTTCTCAAAGAAAGCCTGCATTCATTATCTTTTATTCAGGACTCTATTTCACTAATTCCAGCTGACCAATGTACACGAGATTGTCTCCCTTAAAAAAAANTGTTCCCCCTAAAAAAAAAAAAAAAAAAAAAAAAAAATCCCTGCAGTCCTAATGTGTTGTGTGTAGGTGGCTGGAATTTACTCATCCCAACTGCCAGGACTGCTCCAGGCTGCTGCCCCTTCCCTCCCAGCCGTACAGGAGTAGGAAATAAGGACCAGATCAGCACCTCTGATGCTTACTTCCTCAGGAAAGGCTTTCCCTAATATCCCAAATGATCCAGCAATATGAGTAAAAGCATTCAGATTCAACCCATTTCCAGTCAGGTATCATGGACCAGAGCCCAGGTCTTTGAGGATATTTAGGGGCCTGAGTGCTCTGGAGAGGATTTGGGTCCGTGTTTCTGACCCACGGCACTTAAAATTAATTAGGAAAAAACAGACTACAACAGTAGCTAGTCCTTAAAAGTTAAATCCTTTGCAACACGTGGTCTCTACAATACCTGCATCCCTCCTGCTGCTGCTACCTGGATTATCAATGCTTCACAGGTGCCATGCAGACTCCTGGATCTGAGCACCTCTCAAAAGCTGCTTGTCATTAGCTGCCTGTTCCTGATGCTGTCTGCCCTCTGCTAAGCCTAAAGGGTCTCAACGGTGTTTTAACATGATGCTTGTTCTGAGCTGCCTAAGGGAGACTTGGAGCATGGTGCAGGATGAGGTGGGATGCTCGGTTTGTGAAGGGTTGGAGCTGATGCTGTGCTAAGAGCTTGGGGCAGCCTCGGTGCGTCCAGGGTGCTCTTAGAGGTGCCTCTCAGGAACAACCAACCTCCACCATCTCTCTCGTCATGGGTATTTTCCTTTGTTTTGCCTACCCCCCACTAATTTTGGAAACGGGTTGTTTATAAACAACATCCCCACCTCGCTCAGGAGATGTAGTTTAAACAGGTGATATGGTCCTCCTGGGCTATAAGCTGGCCAGAGCTCAGCGGCGAGCATTTCTTCACGCCCTGCCCCAGACAGCAGGGTGCTGGTGGCTGGCAGCTGGGACAGATGGATGTGTGTTTAGGATCAAAAGCAGATCACCATCCCAGGCAGTAGCAGTACGTAGCAATTCGGTTTACCTTGATGTGCTCTGGACCCACAAAGAACAAACTGCGGCCTGCTCTGGGGTGTCATCTGGGATTTCACTGAAAAAATCTGCTCAAGGCTTTGAACAGCAAAGGACATCTTTGTACCTGTATGTCTGCATGCAAGACACGAGCCGAAATCCTTGGGCGATTCACGGGCTCGTCCTGCGCATCAGTGACTCCTCCAGCAGAGATATGATGATTCCCAGCAGTGCTTTCCAAACCCAACTTGTTAGTCTTGCCCCAGCATCTCTCCAGCTTTGCTGCTGTTGTTAATAAGTGGCCTGTGAAACACTGGGAGGGAAATCAATATTTTGGTGGAGTTGGGCTGAGAAACCCTTCTTTATTTCCATGGCAACTACTCCCACTCATTCGGGAGGCTCATTTCCCAGACAGTGGATCTGCCGACCTCCCTGTGCCAGGAGGGATGACAGGGCAGGCAGAGATAATGCCATGGCAGGAACGGTGTCCGTGCCCTGCGGATGTCCTCGCTGTATTTGGAGGTAACGGCCCCGTCTGCCCCTATGGCGCGTGGTCCCGTGCGGCTCTGCAGCACGGGAGATGGAGCCGTGCCAGGAGGTGGTGCCGGCTGGCACCAGTCGCCCTCCCCGCGAGCACCTCTGGCCGCTCTGCATCAGACCTGGCAGCCGGGAAAACTCTGCTGCTGAAGGCTTTTGCTAACGGTTTCAAGCAGAAATGGTGCGGTGCAAGCGGTCGTGCCTTGCAGCAGTGGGGTGCCGGGCTGCTGGCACAAGCAGCGCTCCAGCTCCTTCCTACGGCTCTTCCTACGGGTTTGGGGAGACGCTGTCACTTGGTCAGTCCCATCTTCTCCTGCCGAAGCCTCTTAGCTGGGAGCCTCCAGCCTATGGCGGATACGCTCAGGCAGGATCCACATAATCGTGTTTTATGCCCTTCTCTCTGAAGGCTCACCAAAGCATATTAGTTTACATGGGCTTCATACACAATTTGCTGGCAAATGAAGTGCAGCCACCTCTTGGGTGGACCTGAACATCTCTGAGCTGGGAGTGAAAAATAATAAAGCTGGCGGGTGAGAGTGCAAGTGAAGCTGGATATGGAAGGGAGTTGAGACGCGGGGCAAGAGCACCTTTCTGCCAAGAGCAGCACCGCTCCCCTGGCTGCTGTGCTGCACATTGGGCCACTGCTGAATCATTGAATCATTAAGGTTGGAAAAGACCTCTGAGATCGTCTAGTCCAACCATCAACCCAACATGTCCATGTCTACTAAACCATGTCTCGAAGTGCCACATCTACGTGTTTTTTGAATACTTCCAGGGATGGGGACTCCACCACCTCCCTGGGCAGCTTATTCCAATGCCTCACCACTCTTTCAGTAGAGAAATTTTTCCTAATATCCAATCTAAACCTCCCCTGGTGCAACTTGCATCCATTACCTCTCGTCCTGTTCACACCTGTGGTGTTGAATTTGAGGGGAAACCAATACCTTTGGAGAGGTACCTGCAGCCTTGGGGTGCAGCCTCCGCGTGTGTGCCCGAGCCTTTCCAGCCTCAGCTGGCCCCACGCCGAATTACAAGTCATAGTTAGAATGCAAACGCTCAGGGCTGAAAGGCTTTGAAATACACGGCTGCAGCATTTGGGCTGTAATTAAACAGAGCGCTGCCTTTCCCCTGCCCTGCAATGGGAGCCAGGCACGTGGGGAGGGTACGGACCCTGGCACCGGGGCACCCATCCTGCTGGGTGGGTCCGTGCTGTTTCTGGCCTCTGTATAGGAAAGCTGAACAAATTTGGGGGCTTTAAGTTCAGAGGACCTTGATATATGTAGGAAAAAAGAGGATTATTTTGATGAAATCAAAACAGATTTTTTTTCCGCTGAGAACAACAAAAAAAATTAGTCTTGTATCAAACCAAATGTTTCGTTTGACCCAAAACAAGGCTTTGCCTTATTTTTTGTCTTATCTTTCCATTGAAGGCTTTTTAAAATTCAGCTTCATCAGAAAACATAATTTAATTTATAAATAAGCAATTGAATTTTTAAAGAGACTATCAGAAATTTCAGATCTGGTTGTCAGAAACCCTGTCGCAAGGGAGGATTTTCTTTTCTTAGGCTGACAGACCTCGATGCTGAACTATTTAACTTCCTCTGTAACAGAGCCCCGTGGCTTTTTCACTTCTTGTGGTGTTCATAGCTCCGCCTGTAGTAATGACACTAGTGCCAAAAAGGTTTGGTTCTGGATCAGAGCGTGATCCCATGACCACGGAGCGTGCAGGGTCAAGGCTCTCATCCCTGCTCCTTGGGGACCGTTCCTTGCCTGCAATGGACCTGAGCCCACGTGTAGCGCCCATACCGACAGCTGCATGATGCTTTAAATGCGTGATGCTTTTAATCAGGCGTGGATGGAAATTTTCTGCTTTAATAACAAGAAAGGTGGGAGTCATAAGGCCGTGACAGAGACTGGTGATTTGCAGAATTGCACACAATCTTTTGAAGCAAGTGGCCCCATAAAAGTATCCCAGGCCAAAGTCAGTTTGGCTGATTTTACTCAAGATTTGCTTGAACATAAACAAATTCACAAAAGACACCTTTGGGCTGCAGTCTGCATTTAAGCTAGGCTTGGTATTTATTACTACTCCAGCCCTTTTGTAGAAGGAGAGCCCTAAACTTTAACATTCAGGTGATCTGTTTCTGTAAAGAAGATTGTGTTGATTAAGGGGGTGAGGAATAAGCTCATCACGTGCTTCTGTGCACGTACTTTTGCAATGTCACCTTTGCGGCAACTCACAAGTTCTTGCTATCTACCCGCCAGGGGAGCAGCACCCCGTCCTGGGATGCTTCGCTCAGGATCTCCAGCTCTTTCACAGGAAGCTTTAAATAAATATCTTTAAATAAGTAAGATTTATATCAGTAGGGTTGAGATAGGAGTGTTATCTTCTCTTTCCCCCTGCAAGTCGCACTCTCTGCCTATACTCTGGGGCATCAGCCTGCTGGGAACACTGTGGCTGTCTGCGGTGCTCCACCAAGCCACCGTGGGCAAGGGACGCTCACCAAAAGGCACAGGACGGTCTTTGACACTGCATTTGATCTGCGCGTGAAGCTTTCTGCTTTCACGGGGAAAATCTGTCTATTCTAATTTCCTGCCAGTGGGTGAACTGTGCTTGTCAAATCTCGTTAGGAATAAGACTGTTCCCGTGAGCTGGATTCACTGTAGCTGTGCATCGGTCACCCAAAAGGAAGCCCGCAGCCCTCGCTGAGGGTTGTCACTTGTACTTCAATTTCCAGGTCGTACCCAACAAATCGTTCCTCATTCATAAAAGGTGAAGAAGATGATCCTACAGGCAGTAAGCCTGGCTGTATGATGGTGTTATTTTACTACACTTGTATTACTCTCAGTCAAGGTCAGGTCTGCAGCAATTTATAGCTCAGCAGAAGCTGCAGAAGATCAAGGCCTTTCAGAAGTGACAGCAAGGACTCGGCTCTGGCACCCACGCACTGTGCGAGTACCTGGGCAGTGATGTGCTAGTTAACTTGGCAATGGCATGAGAACCTGGTCCTCAAGGTCAGTAGCAATAGGCTCAGTGGAAAGCTGCAATCAGAAAACACACGATTCCTTTAAAATGTTACTATTAGCTTTCTCCAGGTGTATTCGTGTGCGGGTTCTCCACAGCATAATCTGCACCAAGGAGCAGCAAAGTGCTGCTGAAGTGACCTTTGCTGGAGTACTCGCTGGTGTTGGTCTTGTCCGTAGGTGCTGACCCCTCTCCCTGCAGCAATCCCAGCCTTTTAGTCACTGTACATGTGCGATTCTGTGGTCTTGGGTCATACTGTCCGGGTGCAGCTGGGTCTTGGGCAAAAATAATGTGCTAGTGGATGGAAAGCTGTAATTAGAGTTTATGAGGTACCTTTCCCTGTGTCAGGGAAGGAGGAGAAAGAGTTTCTGATTATTCATGCTTTCACCTGTCTCTTCTTCCCCCAGTTCCTAAAGCTGCCTGCTGGGAATCCACAGCAGAGCTGCACTGGTTAATGTCAGCGATAGGGCATTAAGGGATCATTGAGGAAAAAAAGCTAAAGATATTTATGAATAAAGTTACCTGTTAAATAAGTTACTTGTAGCTAACCCAGCTGGTGAGATCCTGGAAAAGAAATACCTGGATGTTTTGTGAAAGCTAACAACACAGGCGCTGGCGTTTTCAAATGTATTCCACCCTGATCCTTCCCATCCCTTGTGCCTCCTGCCAGCGGGAAGCCTTCACGCCTCCTTTTGCAGAAGAGAGTTTCCCTTTGGCCACTTCCATGTGGCAGCCGGTACCTTAAACTTTCCAGAAAAGGTGGTTTCAAGGTAAACTGGAGCCCTCTCCTCTTGTTCCCTGCAGCACTGTCAGGATTCCTACAACAGCCGTAGTAACAACCCACTCCAACGGTATCTTCTCTGAGACTACTTCCATCTGGTTAGGCCAGGATAACGTGCTTTTGTCAGCCCGGTATCATCTTTCCAGGTTTGCTCCATTAATTGTTATAATTAATGCTTATTTTATTCAAAGTGTCAAATTGCTTCACTGTGAAGCAAAGGAGAAGCACTTCATTCCAGAAAACACAACAGTATATTTAATTGGTATTGAGTTGCAGCTGCTGCTAATGGATTTTAAAAACACAATAATCAAAAGGAAATCGGCATAACATGACATGGAGATAAAATGTTCTGATACATTATTATCTCGTGACCTGCCCTGACGTAGCACGCTGCTGCAACTGTTTGTGTCATGCAATAATACAGAAATAAAATGAATAGTTCTCAAGCAAAATAACCACAAAGCAATAATAATAATTTTGGAAAGACATTCAGTGGCTCTTCTGAATTCAGTTGTCAAAAGCCGTTTTAGTTCTTGTCTTGACACCAGCAGCTCAGGTCAGCCCAACAGAAGTTGTTCCTTGGCTGTTTCTCCTCTTGTACTTCACATTAGACCCTCTCCCCATCAGGCTTGGCATTGCAACTGCTTGATGGGTTGCGTAATCTCCGTTATCCATGGCTGAGCCTGGCAGGGTGAGCTGAGGGGTCTGTCCCCTCCTCTGAAGGCATGGGAAGGGGGGTGGCTGCTCCCACGAGCACCGACCTCCAGCAAGTTGGGCACAACCTGATGCAAAGCTTGGAGGAAGGCAAGGAAGCCAGTTTTTTCAGACCTGTTTTCCACCATCAAGTTAACTTGGCAAATGCCAGGCTGGGTTTGTTCTAGTGGTAAAAGCAGAAATGAATAAGAAAATCCTCTTGCTGTTTGCGTGCCACCGTGTCCTGGAGTTCTCTCTTCCTAGCCTGGAATTATCATCCCAAGTTTAATGTTTTTAATCACTTATTTTGCTAACCTGAAGGAAAAAAATATAGAATATTTCTTTGCCGGGCTCATCAGAGGTCAGTGACTCCTGGAGAAGCCCTAGAAATCAGATGCTGCCGTGCAAAACCCTTTTTACTCCCAACTTGAGTCTGTGCAGGCAGCTGACCCAGACAAATGCTTGCAGGCAGGGTATTGGAGGGTGCTGAACCCCAAAAGCAGCCAAGGTGGGTGCAGGCAAGGACCCAGCTCATGGTGCAAAGCCAGGGTGCCCTGAAAACCCTATTGTGTGGAGACTTGCTCTGCCATTTAGCCAGCCAGCTAATTTCTTCTTGTTGTGTAGCCTCCTTCAGGCTTTTATTGCAGTCCTCTTTGGTGGGTTAACCATCACCCAACAGGGTTTTACGAACCCTGCTGGTTTTCCTCCAAAGCCATAAACCTATTGTATTTTCCAATGGGGGAGAAACCTGGTAAACCAGGTAAACGCCTTGTCACACACAAGCCACGTCCTTTCCACAGGCATCGTCATTTTTCCACGATACCCTTTGCCACAATTCGGCTCACGCTTGAATACTTTGCTGAATGTGATGGACTTAAACATGTGCTAAGTGCTTTGCTGAACTGGGTCTTTCTCCTGATTTATGCCAGGATAGATTAAAATAGAATCAGCCTCTTAAGTGGTCTGTGCCACATGTTGTCAGCACGCCGAGGCACTGCGTCTGCGCTTGTGTTTTAATTAAAGGTTCCACCTATTTACATGGAGTCAATCAATCCCGGCACAAAAACGTCTTTGCAGTTGATTAGCACCGTACTGCAGACAAATGACATTAAGCACAAATGGCTTTTTGAAGAAGTAATCCATCTGCGTGCAAATGAAAAATACAATTATTTTAACCGATGCCATTGTGTAATCAATCCTGCCCAGCTCGGAGCTGGGCACTTAGTGCGCTCCCCATGCATGCAGGGATGTGCAGGCTTTTTTGGCTCTGAGTCTTGATGCCGGTGTTCGCAGTGATGTGGTGGGTACCCAAAGGCCCCCAAACACCTCCCCAAAACCACCACCTGGCTCTGCTGCGGCTGGGCAGGTTTCCTGAGCTGGGGCTGGTGTTCAGAGCTGGGCTCGAGCCCCTGTAATGGTGTTAATTAGATCATACGTAGAGCAGAAATGAGCAGAACGTGGCTTCACTGATAGATTCTTAGCGGGCTCAAGGCTAATGGGTGTTTTAATGGTAAAATGCAGCATTCCAGCATGTTGGAACAGCAATAAGAAAGTCTATGGGCCATCATTAATATACTCTTGGTGATTAAAATCACTCTTCCCTCAGACCTGCGTCTCTCAACATACTCAAGGCATTTATTAGCGGTCCATTATATGCCCACTTCCATCTTACTGCTTAATTTGAACACTAATTAACATCATCATGCCTTCTAAAACACAAATGGCACTTGGTAGTATTTCATTAACTCCAGGCTCTGTCTGCAGGCAGCGAGAGACGAGCTTCACCCGAAAAACCACCTCTGTGGGCTCATGGGGCCGGTGATGGGAGAGTTTCACCTCCATGTCCCATCTCCCAGGTCTCACGGTTATGGGGGAAGCTGGTGGGAAGCAAAACGATGACTTCATTTCCCGAAATGCTGGGGCAGTAGCCAGCAGGACTGCTTAGACGTCTAAACACTTGCTTAATTATCTCGCTGAACTGGGGCCCAGGGCTTGGGTTTGCTGCTGCTATGAACTCTGCTTGCTTTCGCCAGCTAGCCCGAAGCAGGGGGAAGGCAGAGCTAACCCAAAATGGAAAGGCTTACTGGTTCTAGCTCTCCCCTGTGCATTACGCTGCCTTCTCAGGAAGGATAGAGTTCAATCAGCCTTTGAAAGTCAGTAAGGTGGTTTTTTTTCCCTAAATGTCTTAAAATATATCTCCTCTGCTGCAGTTCAAGCCCTACCTCCTTCCCAGCAGTAGGGAAAAGGAACACCATCCCTTTCTGAAGCAGCCTTTTATAGATCTGGGGACTTTCACCATCTCTTCCCCAAGGCTTTTCTTCTCTCTAAACTGAATAATGCTCATTCCCTTCGCATGTCCCCGTGGGGTGAGCCCTGTGCTCTGTCTCGTTGCTCCTTTCCGTCTCAGCTCCTTCTGCTCCTTCCTACCCTGGGCATTGTAAGTCCTTACTGGTCTTACCGCTGGCAATAGCTCCTATTGGGATATTGGCTTTTTTTTTTTTCTTTTTTTGTTTGCAAAAACAGGGCGCTCCTGCCTCATGTTATAACTCCCAGGTCCTCTTCGGCAGGGCTGCTGCCTAAGCACTCGTTTTGCATTTTGTATTTTTACAGCTAATTATTCTTAGTTAAGTGCGATAGCTTCTCTTGCTGCTGGACTGCTGCCTGCTTTTTTTAATACTGCTTCTCCACTTCTGCTGAACTCTTCTCAGCGATCATTTGAGCCTCTCTCTAGTCTAATCGCATCTATTATTAGTCTTTCTTTTGAAACAGCAATATAGAAGACACTCATTTTGATACAGTCCCCAGTAGTTTGGGGACAAAAGCATTAGAGGGAAACCCCCTCTAATGGGGAGGGAATATTCTGCTCCCTCACACTTCTAGCCTTTGCACGAGTTAGTTTTCCTTCTCAGAAATGCGTTGGTCGCCACATCCTTGGCATTGCTCTGAGAAGCTGGCGGGGGGGGGATGGCTGTGTGAGTGGGGGTCCCACTGTGCCCTGGCGCAGCGGAGAAGGAGGCTTTGCAGGAAGCTAAAATGACAGCACAACAGGGAGAAAGCCAGTCCTCGCAGCATCAATACTTAAAGAGAATCTGAATCGAAATCAGCTTAGTGAGGAAGCAGATAGGCAAAGGTTCAGGAGGTTGTTTTCCCCTTTGGGATTGTTCTTCTTTGGCCTTTTGGCTCAGACCGAGTGTAGTATTAGTTTAATATCTGATACATCCTCTGTCAGGAGACTGTCAGTGCTTTTGCAAAGGATTTGACACTGTATATATTTCTTCTGCTGCCAGCTTGTTATGATCCTGTCCTGTCACGATCTGGATTTTAGCCTTCACAGCTGATGTATAGACTGGCATGATGGAGCAGCAACAAAATTAAGTCCAATTTTTCAGCAAAGATAAGCAACAACAGGAGTGGGGAAGTGAGCTAAGGCTCGGCAGCGAGCGCGGCGCTTCCCCTGGAACGGTGAAGACAGACAGGGTGTTGGTATGAATAAAAGCTGGGTGCTAGGGAGAGGCTGTCAGTGACATTACTACCTGTCACACGTGTGTAAAGTCATCAAACAGCGGGTGGGTGGCCGTGACAGCCCTGGGAAAGACATCTCTATTAGTGCACTCAGCGCCGCGCTGGTACCAGGTTGCTGCACGTTAAGGGCAGGCAGACTGTTCCACTTAAGGTGGAAAAATGATATATTCGGCAATCGGAGTAATTTGATTTGGCTGAGGTTCATGACGTTTTGGAATCCGATGTGAATCTTCCTACTATTGGATACTGCCCCAGATTCCCAGTGCTGCAGCATATTGCATCTCCCTTTTGGGCTGCATGGAGTAAATGAGCTTCTGAGCCTGATCGTGTGGATTTTGTACCCAGATGGGCAACTTCTCTCATCTTCTGTTATAAACTGGATTTCAAGATTGCAAGAAAATATAGCGAGAACAGTATTCCTGCACCATCTGACTTACAAAAGCAGTCAGTGATTGTATCTAGCAGCCCTTTTTCTGTCCCCAAAGTCTTCTGCCCATCTCAGATTAGACCTGCTTTCTAGAAATAGCCTTGGCCAACACCGGTTTTGTACTGGAGAGGTTTCCAGGAGTGCAATTTTTTTTTGTCCAGCGGGTTATTGAGGTGCAGCTCCTAGTGCAGGGAGGTCTGGATGTGACAGAGTACACTGGCTCCCTTGCAGCTTGCTCACCAGGGACTGAGCCCGAGACCTGAAAAGATGCAGTCTAGAGAGGTGAAGGTGTAGTTGAGCCTGTCCCAGGGGGGTATGCCGAGCACAGGGCTGAGCATTGTAGGCACTTAGAGGAAGAGGAGGCTGCGTGTGCTGGAGGGGAGGAAGGAGCGCTGTGCATACCGGCTTAAAACGCATTCTCACGAGCTGAGCGCGCCAGCAGCTGGTTGCTCTCTAGCTGCAGCCACCTTGTTAAACTGCTTTCCTTCCCTGCTAAAACCGGGATCAATGGTTTGCACAAGCTTCATGATTCATGTTAAGCGTGGTGCTTTGTGCCGGGCTGCGGTGGGTGAATGCTCGGAGGCAGCGGTGAGGCTGGTTGCAGAGAGAGGCTGTCCTCTCCTGGAGCCGCTTGGGAACAGCTCGGCCTCCGCGGGGACCTTGGGGCGCAGTGGGGTGACAACCACCGTGCAGCAAAACCTGCCCAAGGCGGAGAGCGGCGAGGGCACGCACCCGGCTGCCGGTAACGCTCTCAGATCTTGTGCCAACTTTTAATTGCATGAATTTAATTATAGGGATTTTCTGGATGTAGCGAGGCCTGTGAGCATCTCCCCTGAAGCTGGGGGTGTAAAGCCCCCCTCTTGCAGCTGAAGCGGTGGCAGCACCCAGGGGAGCTCAGCACAGGGAGGGCGGGCAGCCCCAACCCAGCAATGCTGCCACTTGGCGGGAGGTGTTGTGTGGCCTCACGCTGAACTGGTTAGAAAACGATTCTCTTCTCTCTGGGATCTTGTGTATTCTTCTACACTGCGAAACAGCTTCAGTGGGACACCAGCAATCCTGATTTTCCCTGAGCAGCTTCTATCCTGATGGTTAGGAGCCTGCAGGAGAGCCAGGGTCCATCAATGGACCAATGGTTCATCGACGGACTCTATCCACTAGCGGTGGTACCCGCCATCAGTGCTCTCATCGTGCTGCCGTAGCCATTTTCCCTATGAACTGTGCCTTTCTCAGGTTTACAGGGGGGTTTTAAAACCATGCCAACTCTCCTGGCCCAAGGATGGTTGGAAGAAGAGATGAGAAACTGGTGGGTGGCCATGGCAGCCCCCTGGGAGAGCCCTGCTCTCTCCCTTCCCACCTGCATGTACATCCAGGTCAAAGCAGCGCTGGTAAGGGGTGTCGAAAGCTGTGTCTGGCTGTCATGGGGTAGCACTAGTTTCTACTGTGTCACCAAAGATGGACCCGTCAGTGGGTTTTAGGCAGTCTTAGTAATGTCTCAACTGCTTTAAAGATTCACAAACTGTTACTACCACTGGCCCCCATGGCTTGAGCTTGAGCTTACAGTTTGGGGTTTGAAGTTGTTTAATTCCTCCCTGTTCCCCGCGGTGTTTTGCTCTGCTGCCACTTGACCTCCATTTCCCTGCAGTAATAAGGTCAGCACGCGGAGCAGCGCTGCCTTCCTCCCACCAGCCCTCCCGCCTTGGTGGTCCCTAGAGCTTTCGCTGCTTATTTCTTCCATTTTCCCACTTTGCACTGTTTAAAAACAAGCAAGCAAGAGCTCCCTGGAGCCAACCGCTCATTTGCTGGCAAGGACTGCCTGTTAATCAATTAAAGCTCTGTGAATGTATTTGCAGCGGGGTGGATGATTAAGATGCTTTCTGTCTCTAATGCATGGCTGTGGGAGGCTTGCCTGCATGTGAAGGACAGGTGTCTTGGCTTGGAGGTCCTGCAATTCTGCTTTTGTAGGTATCAAATACCAGTCTTGGTATAAAGAAGCCAGCCATTAAGGATGGTGAAGGAAGGGGAAGAGGTTTAGCAAATGCCAGTCTTTGCCTAACGGAGGTTATTACCTGAGCACAATCTCCAGGGCAGGGTCTCACTGATCTGCTCTGAAGCGGCTCTGCAGGAGCATCTCCCCCGGGGACCATTGCATACAGAAGAGGTCCTCACCAAGTCACGGGGGCAGTGAAGGAAATGGGCTGATGTGGCGGATATTCAGGAAAATCAACAGCAAAGGTAGTGATGAAGGCAGCACCGAAACAGCATCAAAAATGTGTTTGTACCCAGACAAAAATTAATCAGTGTCAATAAACCGGGGTTCATGCTTGTGTTTTCGCACTCTGCTGTTAGAGCGAACCTCAGCTGTGGGAACCTGCCAGTCCTTCAAAACACCACTTTAATTTCCACCTCTGATCTCCATTTCCAGGCATGAATTTGGTTCGTTTCAGAACCTTAGGCAGGGGAATCAATGTGACACAAACCATTCCCGCGCTCCGCCAACGAAAGGGTGTTGGGACTGGTGAGGTATGTGCCGTGCCCTCTGGTCTAAGTGTCATTTCGGGGATCGCAATGGATTAATGAAAGCTCTTTTTGTAACACTGACACACCATAAACTGTAGCGTAGTCCATGTGAAATGAAAATCGCATTCATGCTCAGTAATCTATCCAACCCCTGAGCTGGCCACCGGTCCAAACTCCATCACCGTAGTAAAGGCAAGCCAAAGAAGTCTTTGCACCGGCACAAATTACCAAACTGTGATTTAACAGAAAGACTCTTAGTGTTTTAAAGGGCTGGGAGTGATAGGCTCAGGTTTGATATTTCGTGAGGACTGGACACGAGCAAGATCCAAATCTGGCCCCAGGGCAGGGGGAGGACACTGCAGTGTGGTGCTCTGCGTACCAAGTTACTTTGTGGGTGGAAACGCTGAGGTAGAAGGAAATCAGCTGGACAAAAAGCTAAATTTGGAGGATGGAAACTGAGGCATCTGCACAACTGGGAGTCATTCAGTGCAAAACCCAATGCAGCTGGTTACGCAGGTGTGGGGAGACGAGTGACCCCCAGGAGAAGGGACTTGGGGGGCAGATCTGCATAACCCAGCTGCACTCAAAGCAGAGGTGCTTTGCAGCTCCCGCCATGGCATCCCTGAAACAAACTCTCTGCTGGGAGCACATCACATCCCCGTCTCTGGCAGGGCCCAGGGTAAAACACACGGCGGCTTCAGAAGTTGTAAAAAAACACCCTCCAGTCTGCCCACGCGCTGGGAATACTCAAAGAGAATTAAGAAAGCACCTTCTGAGATAATTGTTTTAAAGCAAAATAAGTCAAGCCAATTCGCGATTAAAAATATATATATATTTACAAATTTAATAACAAGGTTTCACGCTATCACTTAGTCCATAAAATAAACTAAAAGTGCGGTGGCCAGAGCAGAGCCCTGCCTTACAGCTACCACCAGAGAGCATCCTTGTATACTTTCTCTGTGGAAACAGCACTGAGCTGGGATGTAACCCATCTTTCAGCAGCCTGTCTCTTTTGAAGTGCTTCCCAGTCAGTTAAAGATACAATAATTGAAACTTGTCTATCAATCATGTTAGCAGACAAAACAACATTGTTTCTCTTCTCTTTTTCTCCAAAGTACTATAGCTTGATCGGCTTAACAACGCGAACAAAGACACCAAGTCAAAAATCCCACTTAAATGTTTTCAGGTATAAAAGCACATCATCTTTGGGGAGGGAAGGTGCAAAATTCATTGTTTAGAAGCGTTCTAGGGGAATACTCAAAAGGCAAAAAGAATACCAAGAATACAATACATGCACACAAAATATCTTTGGGATGATTAAAAAAACCTGCCAAGAAATTTGCATAATGCCTGCGCATCTGTAGCCCCCTCATCCGAAGCAGCTGACGTATGTGTCCAGTGAAACAGCTTGGGGGATTTAGCTTTGACTCCTTTTTATGCTTTGTTGGAGTACAAAAGCATGCTATAAATGAGGTCTGCACTTTGTAAGTCCCTGTGCATGAAGGGGCAGGAGAGCAGGGACAGTCTGTGTCTCTGAAGTGCCGCGGAAATGATTTTTTTATTTTCCTGCGTGTTTTCCCTTTTGCTGTCTAGGTGTTCCCCAGCATCCAGGCTCCCCAGAGGTGCGGCAGCCACCTTGAAGCTCCTCCACAGTTTTCTAGGTGCGCTTTGCAGTTCTCATAAACACACTTTCCTCCAGAAATCCTTGACTGGGCCACGGCAGGTGTCCGTGTGGGTGGGTGACACCCAGGGCAGCGCAGCCCCGGAGGGCTGGGACAGGGGTGGCTTGTGGGCTGCTCCGATGGGCCAGGAGCATCTTCACTGTGTAATGAATAGCTTCCCATGTTTCTTTCTCTACACCCAGGGCTTTGCTGTTGAGAGCTTTTAAGTTGTTTCAGTCAACAAAAATTGCAGAGTTGTTGGCTACAGGTCTGGAAGGTGGCAGCTCTTCCAGGCTAACAGGCCTCTGTTGTCCTAGGAGGGCCATGTAGCGAAGGCTTCGCCAGAGTTTTCTGCTTTTTCAAGCTAGGCTCTACATTGCTTCTGGGTCCTTGTTTTGTTTTGTTTTGTTTTTCAGCAGTGTTGCATTGGGTTTGTAGTTTTATGCATACATTTATACAAACGGATTTAGCAGAGGATGCTGGAACAGGTCTAAGGTCACCCCATGGAAGAGCAGAAGACAAATCTCTTGATGCAAATTGTTCCCCTTTCTCAGTCAGCTGGGGAAAAGGGAAACACATAAGCAGCGAGAGGCACCAGCACTCCTCTAACCGCCTGAGCGACAGGGGGACCAGCGCACCGTGAGTCACAGCAAGGCTGCCGCTTCCCGCCCTGCCACTAACGCTTCCATTCGCAAACATTAACCAGTGGTTTTAGGCAGGTTTAAAATTAGTGGTCCGTTAGTTACTGTGTGTTTTCCCTCTCTGTGCAGCCCGCTGGGGATACCACAGCCACTGCATCTCATAGACGCTCTCCCCAAGATGACTCATGTTTTTAGCTCTCGATGATTGCAATCCAGTTAACTAAAACACAGTCATTAACTAAAATGTGGTCATTGCAGCCTCGGTACCTCCTGCCTGTGATGCTTGCCGCCCCCTCCAGGTGTTGTCCAAGTTCATTTGGGATTTTACTGAATACCCAGTGGGGTGGGAGGGTGTCTCTGAGCTGCCTTTTCCCCGGTGTGGTCAAAGCTATGAAAGTGCTTCAGTTAGGCTGAAAGCAAGGTCTTCCTTCAGCTGAACTCTTTGAACTGTGAAGGCACGGGTCCATCACAGACCAAGCACGTTTCCAGAACTCCTCATCACGTGCATTTCTGGTCAGATGGGCAGCAAGATTCAACCTGTGGTTGCTGTATTTTAGTTTTCTTTGTCTTCCTCACAGAATTTTTCTTTTCAGATGATTTTCTGAGTTAATTCTAATTCTGTTGCAAGAAACTCATAAAGCTGTTATTGCTCAGTCACTCTCGGTCTCCTTGTTAATATAATACAAGGATAAGCAAAGTTCACGGAAACTGCCTACGCTGGAGAAATGGAACAAGAAGGCACTTCTGAACACTGCGGGTTTTTCAAAGCTTCTTTGTTCAGAGATAGGGAAAACAACCTGTAAAACTTCGTCCTGACAAAGAGAGCTGCAGATTTAAGGCTATTGAAAAGAGTCATCTCTCCAGATGTAGGTTGGCATGTGGGTTCACAATCGCAAATACGACTTATGATTCATACCCACGTACTGGTGATGGGGGGAGAGAGTCTATATTAGGACAAAAGCTGAATGACAAGGGACAGCTCGCAACTTGAAGAACATGGAGAATGAGGTCATATGAGATGAAATGCTTTGGTATTGCCAAGCACGCGTTCATTTACTGAAAGAGAAGAAATTTCAAATGATTTTCATAAGAGGCAATATTCATTTGCCGGCTGACAGGCATCTTTAAGTTTGCTTTAGGCTCGGAGCAGCATCCTACCAGCCCATCAGGTGCTGCTCCAGAGCACACGGCTGTTTCTGCAGTCTTGGGTGCCTTCAGAGGCACTGTGCAACCATGTCGGGAAAAAATTGGTCCTGCCCAAGAGACATCTTATGCCAAGTGCGTGGTAATTTTCAGAAAACAAGTGAACAGTTACAAGGCTCCTTAAAAACAGATTGTGATGTAAATGTAAACCCTTGTGATTCAAGCTGTGCAACATCTCTAATTATTCAAGGCATAGGAAGATTTTTTCTCTGATATTCACTTTTTGCTCTAACGTTAATCTAGAAGGCTTCTGCCTTGCACAGGAATGCTGCTTTAGGGCTAAGATACAGCGTGTGGAGAACCGTCAGCTTGATCATTTTGGCATTTCCAGGGGTGCAGCACCGTGCACTCATGTTCAGCAAAGATGGCTCTGTGCTACCCTTTGCCTCTTGTTTGATCATACAGTCTGAAGGCATTTTCCTCCCCCCCCTTTTGAACCTCATGAAAGATAAAAATCTAGAAGACAGACACCCTTTTTTGATGCTCTTAAGAGGACCACCTTGGCATGCCAGCAACTTAGGCAAGTGGTGTCAGCCAGCTGGGACTTGTGTCACCTATGGAAATGGCCGACTGGAGTAAGAAGAGGAAATATTGCTAGGGAAGAGTCTGGAGCATTTCATCTGGGAAAAGTGATGTAGGTACCTCTATGGGTGGTGATGTAAAGCCCCTGCCTCACTGTTGTCCCTCCTGGATCCTGGGGTTGCCCTGAGCTTTGGGCAGCTCCCAGCTGTGGCTGGCACCCTACCATCCCAGAACTCTGTCGTTCGGATCTCTTCTCCCCGAACCAGAGGAATTACCAGTTGCCTTGAATATGCTCATGCAAAGCAGAGAGTTAAACCCCAAACTTCCATCTGTACATAATGAAACATCTTCACTGGCTGAATTTGACTAATTTAGTGATTACTATCAGAAGAGAATGGTCTCTCCGAGTTCCCCAGCTGTTCCAGCATGGAAAGCCTCTTGCCTCCCTGTAAGGGGTTGCAATCATTTCCTCTGTGTTTTCTATCTAATGTTGTTACCATAATTCAGGGAGTCCACTCTGGCCAGCTGTTCTTCAAGCCTCCTGGCCCGCATTGCTTATACACGGCTGCTGGGGATGATGTTGAATCAATCTTTCCAACAAATTTGCATCTGTCCTTGCGTCTTGGAGTTGTTCCAGCTGTTCTCAATATACAGCTGATAATTTAGCAACAATGCCCTGCAGTGATTCGCTAGCCTATGAAACCTCCTAACTGTGCTCCACTTTCTTGCTTCCGAGTCTGGCAATAGTCATTGAAAACATTGTACAAGTGACACTTCCAATAGTTAGCAGTAATTTAAACTCTCAGTAGCAATCTACAGGTAAGGAAGGAATCTCCTCATGTGTCAGGATGTGGCTTTCTCTAAGGTCAGATGTGACATTATCTGAAGGTCATCTTCACTGGAAGCTGTGGGAATTCTGGTAGCAAGGGAAACTCCTCGCTGTGGACGACAGACCCTGAACTGGTCCTTAAAGTGTCCCCAGGGAGACAGGATGGATGAAGAGGTCCTGGCTCCCTCTCACCGGCTTCCTTTTGCTCACTGCTGGCTCCTCTCCTGGGGCTACTTTGTGCAAGCAAAGAGAATCCAAGCGCTCTGTTCAAAATCCCCCTGACTGTAAATATTGTCTCCTTTCTCTTTGCTATTTTTCAAACCCCAGGGGTGATCCCAGATTTCCCGGACTGGTTTGATTCAAATACTTCTCCCCATGCTGTGATATGTTTTCTGCTCACAATGTCCCATGGTGCATATCCCTCACTTGCTTCTCCTCTGGTTTTGGGCTCTACTTTGCAGAGGTATTTGGCAGATATCACAGCAAGGAAGCTCCGGCTTTGCTCTCTTTTTTATCTACAGATAGAAATATGGATAAGCATGCGGCAACTTCTGCTTTTCTGTGCCTTGATATCCTCTTCCCTTCCAGTTGATAGGAAAATTCTGGCTACAGCTTTCTGGATGCTTTACTGTCCCTTAAATCCTCCCAGAGATGCTGAGGCATTGGTCCACGCTGTAATCACCGAAGGATTACAACCAATGTCATTCCATATTAGTGGGATTATTAAGTAAAATTGGCTTATAGGATCCGGCGTGCTGGCGGCTTACCCCAGCTGAACAATAGCTGCACATCCCTCTGCGCGCCCGCCCCTGTGCTGCCTTCCTGCCAGGCTTCCCATTGATTTTAAATTTTACTATTGACTTTTAAAGCACTCAGGGGTCTGGGGTTTTCCTCCATCGTTGATTTATTGCTTTCCTGGGAGCTAGGACAAGCTTCAAGATCTTCATCCATCAGCCTGTTGTCAGCGTCAGGGTTTTACCCACAGATTTTAGCAACGAAATGCTCCGGGCCCAGCACTGGTGGTGCTCAGTCAAAATTTGAAGCCTGTTTGTTCGTGATGACCCGGTTCTGCACGTTATAAACTGTCCTTAATTCAGAGTAGACAGAAGCGGTCGCTGCATCGTATTTGATTCCCTGCCGCAGCTGGCACTGGGGCCGTGCGTAGTGCGGGGCAGGTTATGGGAAGATGCTGCCCGGCATCCTCCAAATTTTTGAGAAATCATTAGAAACAGTTTTGGCCTTTACATTGGCCCCAGCTGCCTAGCATGAGCAGTGTGCTGAGTAGCCTGGAGAGACCCTTTTCTGAGCTCATTATTTCCACTTTTCAGACCTTCTAGAGGGAGAGGAGAGAGCGCCAGGCTTTTCCAGCCCTCCAGTCACCAGATGAAAGAAGTCTTTGAAAGCTTCAATCAGAGGGTAATGTTGCCAGGGGAGGGCTGATTGAGGATGTGTGAGGTTTGGTACTGCGAGAGTGCTGTGCTGCTGTGTGCATCCAGAAAAACAGGCAAAAGTGCTGCTGCCCCAGCTCAAGCTTACCTTTAACGAACTTACTATTCTCCCTTTTACATCACTGGGATGTGTAACTTGGTTTTTCTTATTAATGATGAAGGGATTGGTTACAGTGCAAGTTCTCCGTCCACTAGCACATCTGTGCAAAGGCACTTGTACTGTCTTGATACATGTTCTACGTACAAGCAACGTATTTGTTCCCTGTCTGAGCATGTGCATCAGCTAATGCACCTCATCTCCCCATTTGAATTTGAAAAAGAAAACAAATGAGGAGCGTTATCGCACCATGACAATATCAATGCTAAGTGATCACGAGCACAGCAACATCTTGGGGATGCTTCTGGAAGTTGCCTTGGTGAATTCTTAATTGAGTGCATGAGGGCTTTCTGTTTTAACAGAGTTCCTGCCTCAGGTAAATACCCCCTTGACTTGGCCAAGATTTATACTTTCATCCTCGGTATTAGCACAAAAATCGTTAGAATTAAGTGTAGCCCATTTTTATTCTGACATGCTACTACCATAGCAATTAACCTGGCTCTGCTCCAAGGCCAGATGCTGTGCTCGATCCGGATCTGACCCACGGTCCGTGCTCGTTCCCGTTTTGCCTGCGTGTGACCCAGGAATGACCGTTGCCTGCAGCAGCCAGGCTGGGGAGCTGGAGGAAAAGCACAGAGAAAGTTTAGTCGTTGCTAAATGCAAGCAAAGATGCCAGAGCAAAGCAGGTGACCTGCTGGGAGCTGAGGAGGAAATGTATGAGAGTTGTAACCCTTAGTTATGAAAATCATAGAACAGAGCTAAAATTGATACAAGACAAAAGAGGAGTGAGATGACTCAGGTCTTGCCCAAGGAATTTAATTTAAAACTGCAACTTTGAGAAGCGCGGGGTTGTTTTGTTCTGTGTTTGTGTAAGCAGGCAGCGTGAGGATTATTGCAAGCACAAGACTCTGCCTGGCGTTCTTCCAGAGAGGGTGCGTGAGGTTAGAGCTGCGTACGTCTCCTCTGGTGTGCTGGGGAGCTTTGCTAAGCTGCCTGACACTGCTTGATCCTTCTGGCTATACAGAGGAGTTTTCCATCATCTGCAAAAAATTAGAGGTTATATGAACAGCGGCATGAAGAGTATCAGTGCAAGTGAATTGTGGTGCCGATAAGTATGTTGTGGAGCGTGTGCCCAGAGCAGCGTGTGGCTCTCCCTGTGGATCAGGTACTGCAGAGCAACTTGTGCTGCGCACCTGTATCTAAGCGGTGACCAGACACCCAGCACATACCACTCACAGCTCTGAGATACCCAGAAGTCTCTGGCAGATGTTTTATACCCTCCCCTGCTGTGAGAGGTGTGGGCAGCTGTTACGAATTGTGTCTTGACTCCAAATGGAGCCTCAGCCCTTGTTAAAACACAGACTCGTGACAACTTCTAGATGTGCTCTCTGCTTTGCCAGCTCCCCACCATGCAAGCACATCATTTGGGGCCAAGTGCACATATCAACCTTCTGAAAAAGTGCGTGTGCCACCCAGGCGTGGTGAGGGTGGTGGAGCATCCTGTGGCTCCGAGGCTGGACTAGAGGCTGTGGCCCCTGAGGGATGGAGGGGACAGAAGTGCACAACATCACCCTCTCAACTTCTTGGGCCAGGCCTTTCTGGGGAGATTTTCTAAGCAAGAACAGTGTCTATTAGGGTCTGCTTCTGCTATGGTTAAGAGAGAAAGGCTTGGGGTCATTTTGGTAAAAATAGGGTGAAACAGTGCACGTACCAGCCTAATCGCTTCTTCTTGCAGCATTAGACTAACAAAGAGTAGTTACTTCAGTCCAAGGGGCAAAAGCATTGCAAGACTTCCTTGCAATTCTCATCAGTCCATTGAGAAAGTCCCAGGAAAGTCCTGAATTTCAACAGAGATAATTGTGGTGTTTTCCTCTTTCCCTTGTCTGAATCTCTCCTACCCTTCCCAATTCTGCCTGTCCCTGGGGTGCTGTTCTTGGAGGGAGCCCCTTCCCTACTTCACCTTCTTCCAACTTTTGGTGTGTCTTGTGGCCCTGAGGAGTGGTGCTAGTGCTTGCCTGTGTGCTCTCAGAGGCCGGGGGGGCCATCCCTTGCCATGCTAAGCACATGGTGTTGCTCCCAAAAACCCATAGTACGTGTAGCTACAGCATGATTGCATCTCGCTTGCTCTCCGCATTACACATCGTATGCAAAGGGTGAAATAAAGAAATGGAAAAATCATTGGCATTGTAATACTGCAGACAACTGGAAACATGATATAAATACTAAAGGCTGGATCTACGCTTCCCAGCAGTGTTTGATGTGGGCCACAGAAATGCTACCCCAAGGGACTTCTGGTCTCGGAGGACCTGATTTACGCCAGTGCTGGAGATGAAAAGCCAGGATGTGGTGTTGCACAGCCATAATAATGGCTCTCCAAATTTCATTCAGCTCCAGGTCTGGTGAGACAATGCTAAAACGCAGCCATTGGCAGACCAGGAATTAAATGATTTGTGTTGGCTGGCTTAGGGAGGAGATTCACTGCTTTCATCACAGCCACGTATGGAGGAAAAGAAGAGGCTTTATCAGGCTTTAGGAATTGGCTGAACACCAGAACCTGAGCCCTGCTAGATGTAGTGTTTATCCTTACAAAACTCATCTTCCAATTGTGGAAATCAACTGGGCTGGATTCCTGTCACGAAGCCCGCAATTGCTGTAACAGCTGATGAGAGCTCCAGACACTCTGACCTGCAAAAAATCGTAGCATAAAGCCCTGAACTGCCAGTGTGCTGTTAACAGGTTCCTTTATTTACTTTTTAATATTTGCTTATGCCAACCATTAAGCACAGTCTGGGCACTGGCCCTTGCCATGTGGAGTGACCCTCTGTTTCCACCCAGACAGGAGCATCCGTTATTTGCTCTTTAACTAGCCTAGGGGCAACCCTTAGCTCTAAGGAGACCAAATTGTGGACATTTCCTCTAGCATGAGGCCAACCTGCAGATCCCTATGATGTTTCTGCACTCGACATCCCCAGCACAGTGTGCTTTCCATGGGCCTCTCTCTACTGGGTATCACAACTTGGGAGAGCAGTGTGTTTTCTTCTACTTGAAAATTTGTATCCTTGCGTATTCGGGATTGTGCCCTCAGGGAAACAACATCTAAACTGTAGATCACTGCATATTAGTCTATGGCTTCTATAAATATGAATTTAAATAGTCTATTATCTCAAAGCACTCTTAATGTTATTATTCCCACTTGTTAGATGCACGCTCCACACTGTATATGCTCCAAATTCATTAGCTTCCATTTTATGTTGCAAAAATTTGTAGTCTGCCCTTTCTAAAGAGAAGATGAAACCTGACTATAAAATTTAGCTAACAATTGTTCCAATGTAGATTAATTAGTAATTTGCAAGGATTTTGCAAGCCTCTGAGATGGCTTGAAATGCTTGAGTCATTTTATTATAGGATTTGGGGTTAATATTCCAGATAAATAATACATATGAACATTTATTAAACTCCAGGCAGCACTTATAAAAAAAAATGGTTTATCATATCTGTAACAGCCATATCTGTAACAGCCTCAAGGAAGAGAAACTTGTAAGTGACTCAGACTCTTCTCCCTTCTTTGCGCTGACTTGCAGCTGAAATTCTGGAGGAGGCTGAGCTCCCTGGGAGGAGGACAGGCTTCATTTCATGGACTGCTCTGTCACTCCCAAGTTTTCTTCTGAGGACAAATAGATGGCAACTTTTAAATCGGGGTGCTCCACTCAGAATGTGGAAAAGGGGTCTGCTGTTTGGAAGGCAGCTGCTTTGTACCTTCAACAATGTCATCTCCTATAAAAATGTTTGTGATGGGCACTAAACTTTCAGGCACCAAGAAACACCCTTTGCTAAAGGAAACCTTAACCATCATTTTACGTGTGTTTAGGAGGGATGATGATCTGAATAGGCTGGTTCTTGATTGCTCTGCTGTGCCACGACAAGCCCGTAAGGGTGATTCAGTACACATCTCCGATCCCTCCAGTACTTGCTGGGTTGCACACAGTGGCTGATGTACAAATGAATGTGGGTTTTTACATCAGTGCATTAAGACTCCAGGGTCCCTGATTTACAGACTACTGCTAGAAACACCTTATTAACGGGCCACTCTTCATATGCCACTGTAAAAAAGCAGAACAAGTCTCCCCATAGGGAGATTTCAAACTTTCTTAACTTCAGGAGATCAGATTTTTCTCCAGATCTAAGTGAGAGAACAGCACCAAAAATATAATGATGTGCCCATTTATGTCAGCAGAGATTCTTATCCAGGCACTGAGATGCACCCCTGCCTGCTGGAGAGAGGCAGAAGGAAGCAAGTAATATGAGTTAAATAAAGAAGGAAACTTCTAGCTTGAAAGTGGAGCCTTAACAAGCAAATTTAAAACTGGTGCAACGACGCAGCAGTGTGCATCACTGGACCAATGGTGAGGTCCAGCATCAGCAAACCTGTGCAAGTGTGATTAATCCACGGGCTGTTCTCCAGTGCCCGCAGGCACCTTCGTCGAAAGTGCAACGTGAGGCTGTCTGGGGAAGGGCAAGCTTTTCCTAAAGACATCACAAGGCTTGTAATTTGACGGATGCAAATGTATTCGGAGAGCCAAATTCATCTCTGTGTGTAAAGGCTGTGTATAACTCATCAAATTAGAGTTTGAGAGACACATCAACCTAGTGCTGGCTCTCTCCATGGGACTAAATTTCCTTTAAACTGCTTTCACGTGGTGTGCAAACTGGAAACAGGCGCGTTAGTGATGCTCGCAGCGGGGCCTGCAGTGGAGCAGCAGCGCTGAGGATGACTCAGAATAACAAACCTTGTCATCCCGGGTGAGCGCCAGCGAGCGGCAAGCCAGCAACAGGGAGAGCTGAGGGACCACCTCTCGGAGAGCGATGAGGGAGCGGCTGGGGCTGGCAGAGGGGGGCTGTGTGCCCCACGGCCGGGCTGGGAGCTGTGGGCAGGCTGGTGCCGGGGGAAGGAGGTCTCCTGGACATTCCCACTGCTGTGCAACCAGGGGCTTTTTTCTCCTGCAAGTGAGATAAGGAGGAGCTGTTTGGAGGAAAGACTTTTATTCTTTGCTAATTCATCCTCTGAGACTTGCGCAGTACATCCAAGAGTCCCTCTCTGAGGGCTCCTCTGGGTCCAGGAGTAGGAAGGATTGGTGGAAGAGCAGGGCACAGCACTGCTGCGCACGCTTCAGCTTGTTTTATTTGTGCTGTTCACAGCCCCTTCAGCCCTGTCTCTCCCCTGCTTCTTGCGGTGTCTTCATCCAGCCCATCAGAAACGTCCCAGAGGGTTTTCACCAAATGATGCAGGGGGTTGGGACCTGCTGAGCTGGCCAAAGCCTTCTCCTGAGGTTTAGGAGAAGCCAGTGCAGAAATTTAGCTGTACCTAGGCATGCAGTGAAGGTGGACTAGGGAACAACCACCTTGACCTTTGTCTATTCAATTAGCACTGGTATCATGAAGGAAATGTAGGTCCCACTGAAGATGGTGCCCAGTGCCTCTTTTTAGTACAGCTGGGTCAAGATCTCCCTTTTTATGCCTGTGACCAAATGCATTGTTCAGTTTCTGCGCATTGCTTTTATGATCTTTTTATGTTCAACTACAAGGTCAGCGGGCCTGACTCTGTTGGTTGTCTTTCAATTCTGTTGTCAAAATAAGTGAGAAGTCAGGAGATTGCAGACCCAACCCAAATGCAATCTCCTCAGGTGGGTTGGTACTTGGGAAGCTTCCTCCATCTATCAGGGTTGGCTTTCAGGCTCATTCAAACCTTTGGCATAACCTGCTGATTTCAGTGTCTGCCTAAACATTTACAACCAAGTAAAATAATAGTGGGATCCAAGGCATAAAACTCCTGATTACCCACATGCTCCCATCTGGCATGTCTCCTGTTCAGCTATGAAAAGCCCAGTGAGCAAATCTGGTTTAGTTTGAAGGCAAGTCTATGTTGCATGAAGGACTTACCTCTGCTCCTGCCCATTCAGCATCACCCAAGACACAAATCCTCCTGCAGCCATCCAAATCAATCTAATTGTAAGCAACATAGAATGGTGCTTTAAATAAATCTTATTTGCATACTGAGAAAAACTTCTCAGCTTACTGAATATGGAAATCACCAGAGGAAAATTATTTATCGCCTTAGTATCAAAATATCAGAGGTTGGCTGCTGCCTTTGGGAAAATCAATTGTGATACAGCAATATTTCTCACTTCCCCATATATAATGTGATCTGCCAAATTTAATCCAGTTTTGCATTTGATGGTCCCCAGCAGGATGAAAAGGTGAAGCTAATGTCATATAAACAATGCCAAGCATCATCCCCCACGAAATTTTATGTGACAGTTGAAAGGTGCCGAATTATCCCAAAATAGTCTGGGGACTTCACAGTTCATGCAACCTGGCAGTTTACAACAATGCAAATATTTTGCTGCTCACTTTGCTTCTGTTCTCTCTTTTTAATTGTAAATTCAGTACCAGTGTTTCAACCTAGCAGGCTGAGAGAATGGAGGGGTTTCATGCCATGCACTATCCTCAGTAATGAAATGCTGTAGAGTGTGAATGTGGAGGCAGAAGCAAGCATTTGCCAAGGCCAAATCCTTCCCTCTTCACTCACTGTTGATCAACCGAAAGTCTCATCTGCTGCCATCATAGGGTAATTTTCCCTAAATGCGGGCAAAATGAGAGATTTGTCCAAGGACATATCATGAGCCCAATTGCAGCGTTTTTTACCATGCAAAAAATAGCCTGCTTTTTTGCTCTTCCCCTGCCTTCCCAGCTCCTGAGATGCTGTCTCTGTTATGTGGGCACATCATCACTAAGGGAACTCCTTGTTTTTCTTGTCATTATCTGCAAAAGGAGTCTGATGTATATGTAGGGTGTTAAAAATGTATACATTTATTGAAAATTGCCTGAGTAAGATGAAGTACTGTTGAGAGTATTTGAGTACAGCCTACAAAGTGCTGCTAGCTGCCAGTCCAAGGAAAGGACTAGATATGTTTTTCTGTTTCTTCCAGTTTCTCTTGGGCAGTATTGCTAACCGCCCCTCCCCTTTGACTGTTTTACTGTGAAAAATCCCTTTGTAATTATATCTGTGCTGGGGTTGCCCAGCTAATTTCAGTGAAGGACAGTGGTGTCAGCAGGATGCAATGGGGAGATGCTCGTTACAGAATGGTTGCGACTGCTGGACTTTTTTCATTCTTTAACCAGACCTGCATCAGACATCAGTGTTGTCTATCAGTCCATATTTGTCAGGTGCTGCATCTCTGCAGCACTGAGTGCATGTTATAGTAGACTTGAAGAGCTTCCAATTTGCCTATAATGAGGCTAATCATCAAATAAACACTATGTTGGTCTCCATCACACGTGTCGTGGGACCTGGGGACAGAAGGACTAGGACTCTGCACAGCATGCACAAAGATCTCATTATATTTGGAGCTAATTGGAGTAGGCACTGTGTGAACGTGGGACAAAAAGTTTATTTTAGCTGATACCAAATGCTTATAAATATCCCCTTAATGGGTTTTTATAAGGAAGGATGGCAGATTCTCTTAAGATCTCAGTTACCTTCTTACGGGCTTGAGGGGAAGGCAGCTTTTCATTGAGCTGCTTTGCAGTCAACGTAGGAGTAAGGGGTGCATTGCTCTGGGTGCAAAACAAATGTAAAGGTAAATCTTTGTTACAGACATGAGTAACGTCTGTAATGAGGTTAACGCAACTGGCCATAAAGATGGTGGTGAAACTGGTGAGCTTATAAACCTGTGATGTGCTGGATGCCAGTTCTTCACTGCCCGATTACTGGCATTTAACTTGGGAGTTGCCAACAAGCTGATGGAAGAGTTTCCTGTGGGTTCGTTGTCCTGGAAAATATCACGAGTTTATCTTGAAAGCAGTCCTGTACTTTCAGTTCCTTCGCAAACTGTTCATTAACAATATTCCTACATTTGTTCTTTCTTTGCTTAGCTTCATAATTAAGAAGTATTTTTTCTAGTCTTTCACAGCTTGCAAAGGGATGGAGGGACACCAGGGAACACCCTGTGGTGCTCCTCATGGACCCACCCATGGTACTATGGCCAAGCTCTACGAGGACTGGCAGCAGGAGTTGGGGGCTATAAAAGCAGGATTCCTCTCTGCTTCAAACATAGCACAAGACTCACTTGCTTGCAGGGGCTAGTGAAAGTTACTTGGAATTGAGATAGCCAGCAGAAATGGGTGCATCCCCAGCCTGGGAGCAGCCTGTCCCTTGGACTCCCAGGGCTGAACGCGCAGGGCTGGGAACTAGGGGTGTGAAATGGTTTAATTTCCACAAACACAAATCCATGTTTGTTATTTAAAATCATTCTCTATCACTCTGGTGGTTGTTCTGCTGTTGTTCTCAGGAGATGACTCTCATCTTGGACTGAAAGATCCAGTGAAAGGCAGGGGTTGCTAACCGTAAACTCAATACTCACCCTTTTGTCTCATGGCAGCAGCTGGCCTGTGCTTTGACAGCACCAAAAGACCCCTCTGGCAGTGCTTTTGGAAGAGGTTTGGTTTGGCTTTTCTCCTCCCTGGAAAGGCAGTGGTCTGTCTGCTGCCCGCATGGGGGGGTGCAATGCCCGGTCTCTGTGCCTCGTAGCTGGCGTCGTGGTGCCAGCACATGAAGGGACGCAGCTGAAGCCACGGAGCCTGTTGGGCCCGGAGGGTTCATCTTGTTGGGATTTATGCAGCTGTGAACACAGGCAGAGTCAGGCCTCTGGCTAGACGACCATTAAATAATTTTCATTCATCATTTTTGGCTGGCCCCAGAGCCCCATTAAATAGCTTTTTCCATTAGCTTTAATAGGCAAGAGGTTCAGCTTGGTGCTTGAAGAAGGACTGCAGGGAGGGAGATGGGGGTCCTGGCTCCAGCTGTTACCTCTTGCTGCTGCTGCCCCACATCTGCTCAGCCATGCAGGGTGGTTGTCGGTGACCACCCCCGGTAACCACCAAAGACTAAGTATTTTCTCCCATTTTAGTCATGAAAATCAGACAGAAAGTCCTAAAGGCAAAGTTAGCATTAGGCAATTATGAGATGCCTTCAGCTAACCAAGCCAAATATCTGTTCAAATACCAATATCTTGTATTTTCAATGTGAAATGGGACTAGCTGAGTTGTATAAAATATAAGAAGAGAAAGGCACATTATTGTTTTAACGCAACCTTTCCAAACAAATTTGTATTCATACTATATCTTAACAGAGGGATGAGGGAAGCAGACAGAAATTTATCTTCTTCAGTGAGTGATACATCAGTGCCTGGTTCACAGGAACATTTTTCAGACAACTCAAGAGCACCATGCACAAAAATATACATACCATGAATTTCCTGAGCAGACAAGGGCTAGCTGGAGTGACGACAATGGTAGGAAGAGCACAGACCAATAGCAGAAACCTGGCAGGAGAAATCAAGATTATTCCACTGGAAATGCGGTGAGAACAGCTAGGAGAAAGTTTGTCTGCTCATTAGGCAAATGATTTGTACTATTTCCTTCACTGCCTGTCCCCAGCGTGCCTTTTGTGTAGAGTTCAGCTTCCAGGATGCTCAGTGTTCCTGAGGAACCCACTCCCAGGGAAGCATCTCAGTCCCCCCCCTCCCCGGCTTTGAAAAGCCCAGCCTCTGTGCGAAATTCCAGCCGGTGGAAACTTTTGGAGGAAAGTATCACTGTCAGAAAGAGGCCAGCTGAGGTCTTTTAAAGAGCATTTTGCAAGAAAACACAACATCTTTGTGGGACTCACACCCCTCCAGCCTAATTTCCTCTGACAAGACAGCGGCGGCAGCAGGGTTGTTGGACCAGTGGAGTGGTTACCGTTTTCTTTCCCTTCCTGTAGACATGAACAACTGCTTTCTCCCTTTTAAACAAATCCATGCAACAGAAGAAAAGTTGTCAAGAAAGATTAAGCCAATCTTTCTGTAAAGCATCTAAATTGCGGATTCAGCTTTTGCACCTGAGAAGGCAAAATCTTCCTCAGGATGGCTTGTGCCATCACTCGGGGTGGTGGGGACATGGTGCTGGGATGGGAGGAGAAGGCATCCCCCTTGGGTAGCAGGCCATAGGTGGTGGCCTCAGCACACCTCAATTGGGATCCTGTGACGTGTTTTGGGGTGCCATCTCCCAATGTTTAGGGGAAGTTTTTTTCTCTTCCCAGTGGCATTGTCCACATTGGGACTCAGTAGCTCCAAGGCATTTGCTGATTTGCCCCAGTGCTGCCTCCAACAAGTGGTATTGAAGCAAAACCAGTCAATATTGCAACGGTAGAGGTTACTGAGACCTCCTGGGCAGTGAATTGATGTGGGGAGTACAGCTGTGTCAGCTCTGGAAAGATCGATGCGCAGGAAGGGGAAGCTCTTTACGAATCTGATGACTTTTCACTTTGCCTTTGCTTGTCCAGGAGACTGATATATTGAAGGGGCCTAAGTCTGGAGAGACTGGGTTAAAACAGTTATCCGAGTTAAATATTTAACTCTTTGTTGCATTTTTCCTTAGTGGCTGCCAAATGTGTTACAAAAGCCTTTGGTGTCCCTATTGTGTTACAGGTGAACCCAACAAAACCTTTCTCCTGGTACTTTTGGGATCAGAGGGTCTGTGTGGGGAAGCCCGGCCCCATCACGGTGAGGGCAGAAAGCGGAGCTCCAGCACGGTCCCTGGGCACAGCCTGAGTTTGCCACCCTCTGCACCCCTCTGATGTGCATGTCCCAGGCCATCTCCTTTTCTGCTCTGGTTTGTTCGCTGACCCTTCTGCAAACATGAAGCCGTAACTATAAGCATTAGTTTTATGGCCCAGGCTTTAACTGGAACATTTACTTTTTATTCTTGCAGTGCAATTTTCCTGCTTTTCCTACTTCTCATAAGAGCTGTGATGAATAGATAAGCATTTAAAATAAACCAGCCAAGAGCGTTTGACCAGTTGGCTTTGTCGTAACAAGCTAGGAGGGACCAAGCTTGGTGGTGCGAGGTACAGAGCGGCAAGCAGAAGCTTCTCGGTGAGCTGTTTGGATGCGAAGTGTATGACGAGAGAGCAATCAGTGCATAACATGAACTGGTGGCAAGGTGGGGTGGGAGAAGACGAGGCACAGTTTAATAAGCCGTGTCCCCCAAAGGCAAAACAGTCTGCAAAAACAGCTGAGTCTCCCAGATTGTTTCTCAGGAAGGTGCTTGAGGGATGGGGAAAAATCTCCAGACCCACGCAGGTGGTACAGAGGAACCTCCTCATGCCTGAAGAGCCAGGGTGTCTCCACATGGGATTAACCTGTGGTGGAGGAGAGCCAGTGAAGCTGTTCCCAAAGCCACATTGTGCACATTCACTGCTGCCAAAGAGGACTGGAGGGTATGGCAAACAACGCCAGCACGCTGGCTGGCTGGAAGCTGGCTTTCTCCCTGGAGAGGCTGCAAGCTGCCTCCTTAGCAGGGAGGGCTGGCCCGGCGCCTGATTGCTGCCATTCCTCCTCCGAGGGCTCCTGGGCCACTGTGACAAGATCCTTCTGAAGAAGGATGCACACTTGCATGATGCTCCCACACCCCGCTCTGTTTCTCCCAAATAGCTGCCTGATTGCCAACGCGTGCTATCTACTTAGTGTTCATCAGAGCAGCCGTGTCTCTAGGCTGTAGAAAAAGACGATTTTGTAGCACAGTGATGAGTCTGCGGACAGCGTGGCCTGAGCCAGTTGGTCAAAAACTCAGCACAGGGAGCAGACTCTTCAGTCTCTTTTGGATCTATGTGGGTAGCCAGGAGCTTGTATCACCTCCTGATGGGAGCCCTGGGAGGCAGGGGCTTGCCCTGGCATGGGGGATGCTTCTTCCATGTGCCACCTCAGCAATTTGGGCTGCATCAGCTGCCGCAGCATGAGTGGAGACACAGTTTGAGCTGGCTGGAGCATGCTGAGGCTCCTGCGGGATTGTCTGATCGGTAGCAGCTCAACAGGGATCCTGTGATAACAAGGACGCTGTGATTTGCCGCTCCTGCTGCTGGATGTCAGCGTATTTTTAATGCCTCAAGGACAGTGTTTGATTAGGGGGAGAATTCCAGAAACAGCAGATTGTACTCAACTAGTGATGTAATTAGTAACGTAATTATAAATTGCCTAATGCCAGAAGTATATTGTGGCTAATAACAGTTTGTGCTATGAGAATACATTTGGATCCCAGTTCTGACCCTGGATCGTGTGCTGGCTGCTTGCACGGCTCCACCAGCAGGTAAAAAAGCCCAAACCCTGGTAGACCCTGCACTCGAAGGAAACTCCGGCTGGGTATATGGCTGGTGGTGTAATTCCTGCAGCACTCCGGCAGCGCGGGCTGGCTTAGCGTTACAATGCTCTCCTTGTTTCTTCCTTTTCCTCCTTAAAATCCCAGGTGCATGGCATACCGCCATCATCCTCCTTTCTGCCTTCCCTTTCCCCTCCTTTAGATCTTAGGCTCACTGCAACCAGGGAATACTACTGACTGTGGGTTTGTGTTGTATGGGTGGGGTTTCAAGCCTTAAAACCTGTGAACGTTCCCATTTCTACGTGGTACATTGCAGAGATGGCACCAACCGGCTGGTCTCCGCCATTCACATGATGAGCAGGGGCAAAGGTGTGACTGCCTCCCTGGAGGTGCGTGGGGCAGAAGAGGACGAGCAAGGAGCCCAATATCTAGAGGGTGCACCTAATAGCGTGACTTGGGCATTTTTCAGCACAGTGATTTTACAGCAGGAGATTTGTATGGACACCCACCGAAATGAATGAGAGTTTGGCCATATGCCTCCAGTTACAGGATGAAGGTCTTGGTTGAAAATTCTGGCATGAAGAGTACTCCTATTTTATGTAGCTCTAAGAAAGAAAGCATTTTTGACTGCATGAGGAGAGATTATGAGAGCAAAGATGGCACTTTCTTGCATAATTAGTAAATGATCATTATCTCATAAGTGCAAGCCTCTAAATAGCTTAGTTGGTGTCTTTTCAAAGCAAACATTTGTTATAACTTACTCCAGAGTTTCCAGCACATGGCTTTAGATTTCTGTAGCTTCATATTCTTCTGCCAGTCAGCTGAATAATTAAATAGCTAGGCTGGAGATTTTATTATCCAGAAAATCTGCAATTGAGCATTTGTTGCACGGAAAATGGACGCATTTCTTTTCTGGATGCATTTGGACACAGTAGGGATCTGAATCTCTAGTGATTTCATTTATAGAAGTTTTCCAAGTGTTAAGTGATATTAAATTAAGTGAAATGAAACACTTTGAGTCTAAATATTTCACATCTCTGTGTAAATTGCTTTTTCTCTTATTGAAGTATAGGAGTTGCAGGCTTGCCTCTACATTTTGAGCACAGTGAGTGAGGATTTAGCCCTGGGACACCTATAAAAGGTGATGAGTGTCAGCGTGCCCATGCACTTCTTTTCCATCTGTGCGAGGTGAAATGCAGACAAACAGCCTTTTCATTTCTTCACCTTCACAAAATGCCTTGCACTTTGTCGTCTTCTGGCCTCTCTGGAGCTCTGTGCTGTTAACACTATAGAATAATTTTTCTTTCAGAAATTATTTGTATTACAGGGCCTAGCACTGTATCCTCAATAATAAACTTACACTGCAGTAAGAGCTGATCTCGCAGAATGGGTTTGACGCAAACCCATGGCCTTTTAGCTTCAGAGGTGGGCAAGCACTGATGGCAGGGCAGGGAGTAAGTGCTGCCCAAGACAGGGATGGGATGAAGGGCTTTCACTCAGGCTTTGGGTTTTATTTTAAAAGCTGCATCAAGTGAAGCTTATTAAAGGCTGAAATATGGAAACGAATGACTAGACTTTCAGCAGCAGTAGGTACACAGCTGTTCCCTCTGAGCTAATGCCTGTGTCTGGTAGGAGGTTTTACAAAAATTAGTGCTTGCTGGTTTGCATGTTAGAGAAGCCTTTCATATTTGGCCCTCAAAGCCTGAACCCTGGCATTAGCAGGGGTTTATGGAGGCTGCAGTGCAGTAAATCTTGTTACTTTGCAAAGTTGATTGAGTTTGTCTTGATTTTAAATGGCATGGTGTGTGGTACGCTCTTCAGGCTTGATCCACAGCCTATTAAAATCACTAAAAGACTTCTGTGGGAGTCAGCAGGCTTTGGGTCAGGCATTCAATGTGGTAACAGTGCCTTTTTAGCCCACTGTCGTCATTCAGAACCTGTTTGTTGCAAAAACCCAATAGATTTCTAGGATATATAACTGACTCTTGCTGTTCTGTTAGGTATAATGTTTGGGGGGTTACCCACACCATGTTAGTGTGTAACAGATGGGGAACAGCGTACTGAGAACAGTATAGCCACCATGTAAGCATTGCTTCAAGGCATGACTACTGAACGTAAAAACATCTGTTTTGGTTTTGTTAAACTGTTGTCGTTTAAATTACTATTCACTGACCACTGAGTAGTCTTTTGAGAAGGGTGCTCGCTTTTGAGTCCAAGCTGAGCTTTGCTCCACGTTCATTTATGAAGCAGGTTTCCTTAGCAAGCCTTGCTGGGACGTCTTTTGAACGGACACCAACAAAATGATTCCAACCAGAGCCCCGTGGGTTTCTTCAGTTTCTTCAGTCTTTAAAGCCACTCATGACACAGGCTGATCCTGATTGCTCTTGGCTAGGAGAGAAGGGCCTGTCAGCACTTGACCCTCTCTACTTTGAGACAGGCTTCCTTGCAGATGGAAGAGGGCATTGCTGGGGACCTGCTGGAGCATCCACTGTATGTCCTACCTGCTCTTGGCCTTCCCTGCCTCCAGGGAGGCTGCAGTGGTGGCCTCAGCCATGTCTGCAGTCTGAGCTGGTGCTCTGGGGATCTTGCTTCTTCGTAGAAATGGCCTTCGTGATTCAGCCCCTCTTTTGCATCCTCTTTTCACTCCCCAAAGGTCATGTAACTGCAACATGCTCTTCTCAAAACCTTTGGGTTGCCCCCATACATAGGATAGCTGGGGTAAAAACAAGCAGTCTTAAAGTTTCCATAAACCAATTGCTCTGGTCTGTAGTAAGGTGAGGAAACGTACTGACAGAGACAGAGCCATGCTTGAGCAAACTTCTGTGAAGTGTTTTCCTCACTACTCTGGAGCATTTTTTGCACTTAAGTCCATGTCCTAGGAGGCTCTCCAGTCCCTGGTATATTTTCTCTTCTGAATAATTAATGTCTCCTCCCCGTGTGTACGCAGGCCTCTTCAGCTGATCCAGCTGTTAAGCATGGTCTACCTGCTATAAAAACATACCTTTTTTTTCTCTGCTCAGATGCCAGAGTCCCTGGAAACCTCTTGTGCCTACACTAGTTAGGGTTTGGTGGTTTTCAGACCTCGTCCTTCACCCCGATTTCTGTGTTCTGTGGTTTCGGCACTCCCTACCTTGGCCATCCTGCTTCAAAAAGACACATCGGAGAAAAATTGCTGCTTCTTAGATAGAAACCACTGGGCTGTGGTTTCCTCCTTCGAATGGGAGCCACTAAGATTTAACAATCATCTGTTATCACTGTTTGGATAAATACGTGGCAGAGGCCCATGAGCAAACACCGACCCCAGACACACTGCCAGTGAAGGAGCTGACAAAAGTCCTCAAGTAATGAGCTATTTGTGTTGAAATATCATTTACCCATCCCAGAAGAAAATCAGGAGGGAGAAATCAGAGGGTGCTTCTCTGCAGGTGTGGTGGGGACAGGACAGCCACATGTCTGAGAGCCCAAAGGATCTCTGGGGTAGCACTGGACGCCAAATTTGGGTTTGTCCTCAGTGCCCTGCCTCCCACCATGCTGCCTGCCTGCTTACAGCCCAGCTGCCTTTCAGAGAGCACTGGAAATGGCATTTATTTCATTCCAGCACGTTTAAGTGACTGAGAAGTCTCCAAAGACAGTTAAACTATTTAATGTGTCTCACAGGACCTATTGGTGGGTTTTTGCAGTCTCCTTGGGAAGTTGTGGCTGCTGATGGACTGTGGAAAGCGGGTGGGTTCCAGGCCAGGGGTTTTGGCAGCGTGGGCTCCTGTCCTGGGAAAGCCAACTCCGCTCCCCACGGTGTCACCACCATCCAGTGCTCCAGTGCTCAGGAGCAAGAAGTGAGTCCAGCTTCGTCCCCATGCTTTTGCCACAACACCTTCTGATGCCCGCCCTATGTTTTGCTTGAAATTACCATAATTTGCATAGAGAACACTGGCTGCATGGATATTTTTAAGGTGATAAAATTATAGAAATGAACTGGGACAATGAATTGAATCAAGGGAGTGGCTTTTGGTTCCTGTTCCCTTGCAAACAGCTCCTGCTTTATTTATAGCTGCATGTATGTGCACGTATCGCTATGTGTTCACCTCTTTCCGAAAATCAGATCAAATCTTCCTGGCACAGATGATTCCCAGTCCATGTTTCCTTATTCATCAAAGGACCACTGCATCATGTTTCATGTCTAAGTCATACCTAGAAATGCATGAAGCAGAGCTTTTTTGAGCTGAATTAAGATCAAATCAGTAGGAGGTACAGCTACGAGTCTTTGATGTAGACAAACCAGGAAAGCTCTCTCCATGGTGAGGAGCTAGGAGCCACTCTCTCCTTCCCAGCACAACTCAACTCCTTATTCTTATAAATTGCTTAAATAACTAATAGCTTAGAAAGGTGCTCCCATGAGTGCTCATCGGCTTTCTGATCACTTCAGAGCTGTCCATTCAACTTGTAATGAGATCTTCATGCTCTGTCTCCATAATGCTGCTAAAGGAGTTGTAATAATAATTAATAACATTACAACCAGTTGTGCTTTACGACCACTACTAGGGCTGGCCAGGGAGAAAATTGTATTTGGATTTTGGCCCACTTCTTTTAATCAGGCTTCCGAAGCACTTTTAACTTGTTTAAATACCTGTAAGCCTTCATCTAAAGTAATTGTTTCTGTTAGTCATGAGGAGGTATTGCAGTCAGTGATTGATCTTTAAAGCAAGTTGTATGGCTGGGGAAATGGGTTGAGCTGTAAATACCCATAACACAGTGGTCAGCAATGGGCCCTGAAGGGCTGTGCAGGGCAGAAATTTTGCTGGTGACTCAGGAATGCCCGTAACGTTTCTCTGTGTTTTATACAGAACCGGGAAAAAGAAAGATACAAGCCCACAGTAGCAGGAATGGAGGGGAGCAGCTCAGGGTTTGCTTTGCTTTGCAGGATTTCAGGTCAGGGCTGGTCTGCAAGGGAGGTAGGAGACAGCACTGTAAGTTTTGTCAATCACAAATCTCTTTGCCATTCCTAAGTAATGCAGGCATTCTAAAAAAAAAAAAAAAATAAATCCTAAATGCTGCTCCGACTCATGCTGGCTGAGGAGCTGCTTATACTTGAGTATCAGGTTGAAAACCTTCATCAGCTGATGTGCAGATGAAGCAGATAAGCAGAGTCTTTCTCTCCGGACTCCTTCAGAAGCAAAACAAACACACAAAGCAATGTGCTCTGGCCTGCAAAAAGGGGATTTTCTTGCTGTTTATCTCCTCCCTGGAAGAGGTGTCCTTGCCCATTTGCTGTGCTTGCTGCCAGGGCCACGTGCCTTCCTCACTGGCTTTCCTGCCCCTCTTTGGCTTTCTTCTTTTTGCTCCTCTTGTAAAGAAACTGGGGCTGGGTAAAAAAGAAAGGCAAGGCAGCCCTATTCATACGGTGTTTCCCTGTCTCCATTGCCCAGAGCACTGTGCAATTACAGAACTCAGACACTTAAAATAACATCTGGGTAAAGAAACAAAATAAAGTGTAACTTACAGTTCACAATCAGTTCCCTAAAAAGGAAAAAAAGATTATCAGTTAATGGTTTATCTAAAGAAATCCATGTCTTTAATGGCTTTGAGTCCTCAAAAAGGCCAGGTTAGGCAAATGCTGTCAGACAACCACTTCTACTAGCAATGCTGCAGTTACAATGTATCTTTAATTTATTATTTTTAAAGTTTGTTTGTTTGTTTT
>VZTL01050433.1:0-38784 GCA_013400535.1 Scopus umbretta | reverse complement strand
ACTGGGGTTAAACCACAACGTCCCTGAACTAGGTAGGGCCCTCTCCTCCCAGGAACACAGATACTGTCTTACTGAGGCCACGATCCTATCAGATTTATTTATCAGAATTATCTACCAGGGCACCTAAGATGCTCCCCATCGCATACAAGAAACCCCATCAAACTCATCAGTGAGATCCAATCAGCTATTTCACTAGCTCCAGAGCACATCGCTTCATTTCCAATGCTCTGGGAAGGGTGGCAAAGCCATTAGCACTCTTCAGCGTGAGAGCAGAGATGTCACCTCCACAGAAGTATATCCCAGAAGCAAGCCCAAAGACCCAGCAGACTGTACGATAGCACCTGGCAGGTGTTTATTCCATTTCACTTTGGGCCATAAGCCTATTTGCAGAATGGCTGATGAAAAGCAATATCCACATCTGTCAGCACCCAGAGCAGGACAAGCCCCCTTCTGCATCTCCCCAGCCGTGGAGGCTTAGCACAAAACTAATGAGCAGTGGATCACGGGTGAAAAAGGGGGAGAGGGATGAAAAGGAAGGCGTGATGCCAGGAATCCAAATCAGCAAACAACTGCCAAAGTGTCAGCTTTAAAAGGAGCCTGAAAATAAGGCCATCCAGGTGAGACACTGCTCTGGAGAGGGGGGACAAAAACCACATGAAGAGGATTTTGTTGGATGGCAGGGAGGAGAGTGGGGCCGTTGCTACAAGTGCTGGAGCCCTGGGGCAGGCAGCTAATGGAAGAGCCCCATCCAAAGGGGACAGACCTCTGTCACTTCTTGTCTTCCACAAGGTTAGGCACATCTCACCCTACCAGGGAGATTTCACCTGGGGATGGAGGAGAACCATCTACTACCAGTGAAAAGAAGGAACTGTACTATCACATTTCTCCTCAAAAGGGAAAAAGAGGAAAAACAGTCTCTTCCTCTCTTTGAAGCAATTTTCTTATATTTACTGAACAAAAGTCAAAATGCTGAATAAAGCCCACACCTCACAATCTGCAATCCATCGTCTAAAGCACTACAGAATACAGCCTATTCATGTGAGATTGATGTCAGCTTTACTGGGAGATCACAAGACCTGCAGTTTTCCCCTGAGTAACCCTTGGGAACAGGCACTGAACACTGACTGCTGCTTTATCCTCTGCTGATGGATGATGCACAACACCAATTAATGCTTTGACGCTGGAAGTTCCAGGGTCTCCAGCTTTCTGCTAGCCTGTTTAATACAACAAACTTTTGAAGGCAAACAAATAGCTCAAAACCCAGGCTTAATAAGCCAAAAAGAAAAACTTTGAAATGTTTAAAAAAACCCACACATCAAAACATTTAAAACACAACAGCAAATTTGTCCTCGGATACACCCAGTGAGCACAATGCAAAATTGATTGTATAGAATTTAAAACTATAACGAGGTTTCATGTAATGAGATCAGATGGTAAATAGGATTAATTCAGTTTTCTTTGGAAATATCAGTTCTGACCTGCATCACCACAGAAAGCAGCTGAGCATACAAAAATGTTTGCCCACAATGTAAGACCACCCCAGAATCAGAATCAATGAACGCTCTCATTATAGAANCAAGCTGATCACTGTCAAGTGGAACATATTGAAAAAAAAAAAAAAAAAAAAAAAAAAAAAAAAAAAAAAAAAAAGAAACTAGCAGATGTATGGCAACCTATTAATAGTACAGCAGGGGCATGCCAGTTCTGCCCTTCAGTGCCCTAGCAGAGTTAAGCAGAAGTCAAAAAAGACTAGTGTTAGCACTGTAGTTCATGATTTCGGTTTTAGAGCAGAGGTTTGTTTAGCACCTACTTACTAGCCAGTGATGCATGCCCATCTTTTCATGAGTAATAAAATTAATCCAGTGTAAAACACATCTACAGACTGAGTGTCTACATCTTGGATGCTGCTCAGGTTTTTCTTGTGACTAGAAAAAGTTGCAGGATTCCCACAACTCGCCCATTAGTAAAAACACTGGTTCACGAAACAGCTTAATGCTGACACCTCATTTATTCCTGAGTATTAAGAATCATATACAACAGTCATGAAACTGCACATAATCCTCCCTACTGCCTGGTTTTGTGGCCTCTATTATTTTTGGTCCTTGAGGGAACTACCAATAAAATAGACAAACCCAGCAGAAAATTAAACAGATACTATAAAAAACCAGTTTGTGGTAATTCTGTTGCATCTCATCTGCTTGTCCTTTGCACACTTGAGACTGAATCAAAGGCCCCAAAGAAAGGAGTTAATTCAGTATGAAATTAAATGCTTGCTTCTGATCTAGAACTGCTAACAAAGAGAGAGCAAATTGCCAAAAAAAGCAAGACAGACCACTAGATCTCATTCAGTTCATCCAGGTGAGTACAGAAACAGAGAGTGCCAAGGCTAGCAATAGTGACACAAACTTTTACAATGCTTATTTGCTATTCATTTCTGAATATTTGGAACTGATCCACTGTTTAAATGAACTGAATTTTGCATATGTTACTGCTCTGTAAAACAATTAAAAAACTCCAAAATATGAACACTTACCATCTCTGCTCTTTGCTTATGATTTCCCACTTCTTCCAGAACTTGAGACAGCTGAGCCTTCAAGAGGGGGGAAAAAAAAAAACAAATTAAACCTAGAACATATTTTTGTAAGTTTAATAAGACTTCACTCCTTCCCATCAACTGAAAAAGCCACTAAGGGCAACATGATTTGGACAGCATTGAAAAGGAATTATTGTTACGTCCTATCAGCATCCCATTCCATAAGACAGTCCTGTCCCAAAAAGCCTGCAGCCTACATACACAAGAAAGAAGAGGTTTCTTGCAGAGAGGAAATCCACTGGATTAACTATCCCAAATCTCAATCTGATGGTCCAGTCAGAGAACCGTGCCTCCTCTCTATTTCTTTGGAAGTTGCATAAAGAGTGGCCTAAACCCCACCCAATCTGCCAAGCTTGACTTTAGAGAAAGAAGAGGCTTGCTCCACAGCTCCTGAAAGGTGTGTTTGTGTGTGAGGAAAACTTCATGGAAAATGTTCTGTTGAAGTTCTGGGGTATAGGGTTGGTTATGGAAGCCTTCAAAATTGTTGTGGTAGAATACAGAGCAAATCCTCTCTGGAACATAACTCTACTGAATTTCTGTGAGAAAAGGTCCCTATGCAAGGTTTTTTTCATTTTAAGAGGAAATTTGAAATTTAAGGAATCTCAAACCAGAGTGGAAATATCTTGTTATCCCTGTATAATTTGGGGAGAAATGGGAACGTGACTCAGAGGAGGAGCTTTTACAGAGTTTTGTTTATGAAAAAGGATTTTAAACCAAACGGGTATTTCAAAGATAAGAGAAGCCACATACACTCCTTGAGTACTATTACATCCCACATCTTTTATTTCACAACACTTTGCCAGCCTGCAACCAGCCTTTCTCTGGTTAGCAGAAAGACCAAAAAATAGTCACAGCTGATGGTAGAGAAGCTAATTTAAACAACATAAACAAACAAGACACAAACTAAAAAAAATAAATTCCTACAAACCAATTCACGTAATCTCAAGCAGATATTCATTAAAACCCTCCAGAGTCCCTCTAACAATCTTTCGCCACAGATGAAATGGGTCTTTTGAGTACTACTTCCAAACCAGAGACAAACAGCAAGCAGTTTATTACAAAGAAAAGGAAAACATTAAGCTTTGAAGGCTAACTGCACTCAAATGCAAGCAAACAAAAAAATTACAGTCTTAGGGTTCAGCACAGCAGAAGTTCAATTTTGCAAATAAACAACCAAACAGTTCAAGACTTCCCTGGCCCCAGAGCTCAGTGGAAACTGAAAAAGTTACAGATTCTTGCTGTGCGGGGCCTGGGATGATGTTACATTACTTAAGGAACAGACACTCAAATAAGATGAAAAGGGTTTTAATACAAGCCTGGGACCTGGCACAGGGAAATGAAACACGTTCATTAAACACCGCGGGAGATGCCAGTCCCAACCAAACATGGAGTGCGTGTACAAGCAAGTGAGAAGAAAAAATGAAATTAACACCAAGTTTGATGCTGAAACATCAGGAAACTATAAATCTGCAGACATCTGGGAAAGACTTCTTTCTCCACTCCTGTTGAATCAGGTAGAATTACACCAGGACGCTGGAGCCAGAAGAGAGTCATATGGAGAAGAATTAGAAAACATCCCCTCAGATATGTTATTTATGAGAGATGCTAGCATAGCCTTTGCAAAACACCCCAAGACTGACTGAATATTTTTTATCACCCCCCACAACTTTTCTGAATATTTATTAGCCTCATCTATATGAAGATGACCTTTAGATGGGAACCACTGGCCTATTCTAAACTAGATTTAAAGAGTCATTAAGAATTACATATTTGCTTATTGTAGCTACCACTCCTGAATTTGAAGGTCATTTCTCTATTCAGTCTCCTGTTAGTACAGGCTTCTATAGAATCACGGAGTAATTCAGAATGGAAGAAGCCAGTTCAATCCCCTGCTCAGAGCAGGGTCAGCTACATCAGGATGTTCAGGGCTCTTGGTCAGCTGGGTTCTGAGAATCTCCAAGGAGGTGAACTCCAAAAGCTATCTGAGCAACCTGTGCCAGGCTTTGGTCACCTTCACAGTGGAAATATTTTTCTTTATAATAGCAAGACAACAGCACCCTAGGAATATATTTAACTAGATGGGTATAAGAGCATTTTAAAAGTACAAGACCTTGATAAAATTCAGAAAAAAAGGATAGAAAAGACCCTGGGATATTTTACTTCAGGAAGAGGCTGCAAAAACTTTTAGACAGGACAGAAATAATACAAAGGGATGGGAGAAATTAGAAGTATAAGCAGGAAATATTCCATAATTTATCTTATATATAATATGGCTTGGGGAAAACAACCAAATACAAACCTCTAAAGCTGCTATGCCAGCAGAGACCTAGAGGCAAACCTGGACAGCAAGTCCAAAACAGCAGCACGATAATGGTAGATCAGTATGATTTGGAGAAGCAATCAGGTAAGAATTAAATCATGAAGTACGTTTTCTTCATTGCATTTATTTCTAGGCAGCTCTTCTCAAAGGGAAAGAGTAGCTAACTAGTGGGAATTCAAAGAACAGCAACTAAACTTACTAGATTGCTGGAAGAAATGATTTATGAAGATTAAAAGATTTCTAAACATATGATTTGACTGCAGCTCTCACAGAAGAGCAAAAGGGACATACTTAATGCATTGAGAGCTGTTCCAATGATACAGCTGGAAACAAGGAGGCTTCTCCAACACAGCTGAAGCTCTCCGATGCGCTTGCAGAACAGAGTGGGGACCTTCCCGATCGCCCACTCCCTCCCCGTGCCCATGCATGCAGACAGGCACAGAAGAACAAGACAAAGCCCAAACTTTTGGTGGTGTCCCCTGTGCCTGCTCTCACCTGGCTGTGATACAGATGATCTGAATGCTTTATCACATCCAGTTTGTAAACATTAGCCCTACCCCAGACTTTTTATTAGCTTAAATCAAATATTGAACCTAGCTCAGCTGTTAGAGGACAGCTGCTTGCAAAGTGATTCACTGCCATATTCCTTCTAGGCCACAAGAAAATACAACCTAATCACCAGCAGCACCACAGATGCACACATTTTTAATTATGAAGAAGAAATTAGTCTCTGAACTTATCCCCCCATCTCACTTAATCAGAGTGCTTCAGAGGAGCTGCCAGCCACCACAGCCATGGAAGGAAGGACCTGCAGAGGGCCCTGGAACGGTGCCTGACGGTGTGCTGAGCCCACGTACCCAGCCCCACTTCAGGCATTTACCAGGAAAGACCTGAAGGAAACAGTATTACACTGTTTCTTAGAATTTACCTTTTCAGGAATGAATTGTTGGGTTTCTTGGTTCAATCGTCTCTGGACACTTGCAGCAAAGAAGCATGAGCAATGAACCTGAGCCATTTAGGGTGGCTAGGAAGGAGATGGTGTGCAAAAGTCCTTGACCTCTACACCAGCAGGTATGGGAGGGCTATCTGCAGCAGACACTGGAGCAGTTTGCCAGCTCCATCTCCGACCTTCACGCTGGGAAAAGCAATGTCCTACATATACGTAGTTCAGCTCTGTTTTACAGGCTTTTCGATTAACCACATTCACCTGGTACCTCAGGAATCTCTCAGTAGGAAAGACTTGTGTGTGGAATTTTCAACCTACGCATAAAAGTCAACTTAAAGCTCCAAGGAAATTCTCCTTACTTAATACACATGTTAAATTCCCATGGATCACCGAGCTCAAGCATTAAGAAATCTGATAAGCAAACAGATATTAAGAATCTGATATACAAATACATGTAAAGTCCAACTTGCCCACCAAGGCAGCCCAACCAGGTAAAAGAAATTCAAGTAAGTAGCATAAGCAGGGGAAAAGAAAAAAAAAAAATCCCCTCAAGTATTCAGTCAATTACTTTAAGCCTCAAAAAGAAGGGTTTGTCAATTCAAAACATTCATCTTACATGACAACAGAGTCTAATCTACTGTCAATGCTACTGTCATCCTCCAAAGAGAGTGGCGGGAAGGGAAAGATAACCTGTGCTCTGGTCGCACCGGGATACAGCAGCTCAGGGCTGAAAGAGGAGCAGGAATGGTTTCCAAGGAGAGGAACCGATTCGGCTCCCAAGGAGACATTTCTGAATTGTTTAGCTTGCTTCCCTGCACCAATAATTCATCTTCTGTACCTTCCAAAAGTCAGCCTTCACTGACAATGCTGGAAGAGGCTGGTCAGGGAGGTTTTAATGAATGAAACTAAAGTGATCTGGTGGCTACAAGGCAGGTGTTAACACCGACTGCATCAACAGCCCCACACTCTTCTCCAGGGGCTGAACATGAGCCGACTGTCCTGACCGATAGGCGAGCAGCTCAAATGTTGAGACTTACTTGTAGCAAAAAATTAGCTACTCAATCTCTAATGAACAGTCTTTCTCTACACAACAATACCCTCCGCTCTACAAGCAATTAGCAAATCGAAGCGCTCTCTTTGCGGACCTGCATTAATTTACTCCTCGATGTTGCACATTAAATAGCTCATAGGTACGGCATAGCACAATAGTAGCAACAGCCAAAGCCATAAAATTAAAGCTTGCTTCAAAGAGTTAGGGAAGCAAAATTATGCATGCTGCATACAGGGAATAAATCAAAACAACCTTCATTTGGAAACATCATTTTAGTCTTACGCTTTCATCAAAAAACATGATTATCTTAACAGTCACATTAATACGACGTAGGTACTTTAACAAGGGAGAGAAACAAGCAGCACATTCACTACCTCAAAATAAAAAGTCATTTTCATTCTTCCTCATCAGGGTGAAATACCTGGGAATATACACAGCTGCCTATTCCAAGGCTGTGTTTTCACAGCTATAAATCCCGACTGCGGGTCCCCAGAAGGAAGGCCACTTGTTGGAAGGGCAGCACTGCTGCATGGGAGGGGAAGAGGAGAAGGTTCAGCCTGGCAGAGCTGTTACACAGCTGCAAAACATGGCACTTTTACAGCATGCCAAAGCCCAAGATACCCTTAGCAGTATTTTGTATGCAACAGTTGTATGCAAATTCAAGTCAAGTGTGAAGATTGGCAAATTTAGGTATAATGTTAATTAATAGCTATTTCAAATTAATTAACTTCTAAGATAAATTCTTGTCTCTCCCCTTTGAGAGAGTTAACACACAATTTAAATTTACAAGGATATATCGGCTTCCAATCACAGAAATATGGAATCTTGTATGTTCTAACATGCCAAATAATTTGAGTTTCCTTGTGCTGGCTGCCCCCCATTCGCAGGGTAATTTCACAGCAACTTATTTATCTAATCACTTACAAAAGCAGATATAAGATGAAGCTTCTTGGCTCAAGCTAGGTGGCCTTAATGTGTGGCAAAAGTGCAATGTGACCTATAACAGGGTCCAAGCCAGCATATCTTATCTGATGCCATAAGCTGGGAAAGAAGGGAAAAAAGAGCACATCATCAGCTCTTTCTATCAGATTCAGGAGACACAAGGAAAACGGTGCATCAACGCTGTAGCTGAAATACAGAAGGAAACCCAGAACATGGCTGCACTCCCAGGACAATTCTGGTACGGAAAACACTGACTGGAACACTTATGATGCAGTCATAGATTTAAAAACGTATAAATCTATGATGCAATCATAGTTTTAAAACCATCAGCATCACGCTGATGAGTTACATGGAACAATAGAGGAGTATCATGAGAACACTTTGAAGAGAGGGTCGCAGTCACTAATCATCTTGCACACAAAGATATTTTTATAAGATTCTGGCTTGTAGTGAAAACAGGAGGAAAACTTTGATTTCACAAAAGCCACAGACAGCTTATATATGGGGGTGGCAGAGACTGAGACAGAAGTAACTCATCAGTCACTGGCAGTTAGACTTCAGTTTATTTGCATACTGTGATCCTGCATATTAAAATATTGTGAGAACTGAAATGAAATTTTCATTAGTGTTCAGTCTGAAATCTCACCCATGGGATTCAGCTTTCAACAGTTAACGCATGCATTTGCCTGTTTATACTTTAAAGTTATATATCCATTTACCATGCTACCTTCCACCTGCAATCCATCAGCACACCATTACTGCAGATTGGTAGCAGTACAGTATTGTTTCAGCACCTCTGAAGTGCACTAGAAAACTACACTGGGTTAAAGGGTCATTTCTAATTTAAAATATTTTGATGCTTTGTAGATTAAATTACTGATCTTTCACAGAACTGCATCAGTTGAGATCACAATCAGGAAGACAGTTTAGTATCAGACCTGGCCAAATAATTTCCTTGCTACTTTACAGATTCAATTTTGCTGTTCTCAAGAAAGTTCTCCTGGTTGTAAAATCAAATGCATATCCTTTTATAAAGTGGGAAATAACAGCTACAAATAAACTCTGGTGTTGTCTCGAAAGCATCAAAAACACCACGTTATCTTACAGGAGCTGGATTGGAGGCGGCAGGGGGCTCAGTCTGATGCAAAGCTGAAGGGGAAAATTCCCCAACAACTTTTGAATGTGTTTCAGCAATTTATATACAACGAAGCAAAATTGACTCTGACTTGCTGAAAAGCTGCAATAGGCGAAGCAGAGAACATTAGTTACTGACATAATTTATGTTATGTGGATAGGCTTACAGCTCCAGGAAAAGTACGTGTCTCAGACCACAGCTTATGCGGTTTTCCATGGAACTTAGTCCTCCTTAATTCTACCCCAAGGAAGGACACAAAAGACAGGAAACTAGAATGCCTGTAAGCAAGATGTCCCACATCTCCAGGGACTCCAGGACAGCAAACCGCAACACCCAGGGACTGAAGGCTACTGCTCTGTGCACAGCAGTGAAGAGTGTTTTTCATCAAAAAAGCAAAAGCTGCTACTTCTTTGAGAACCAGTTTTCTACTGGATTTGATGTGCAGCAGGGAAATGCCGCCCCCAAGTGAGAGACAAAAAGCAGCTGGTTACCAAAAATGAAGGATGAATAAAGCAAAGGCTCTTGGGTGCTAAACAAAAAAATGATAAGTGCAAATTGAAACACTGCTGAAGTCATAGTTATAATTACTGAAAATACAGGGAAAACATCTGCAAAATATGGGCTCCTGTCAACACACTATCAAGATCTACTGGACAAAGAGACAATAACCAAGCCTTTCTTGCTCTTAAGTCTCAAGGACAGACCAATCTCCCTTCTTCTCTTTTAAGAGACACGGTCACTTCGTAACATCAAGAATTCTCAACAGTAAACTTATAATGAAATCACCCCAAATTCTCACTGGTTATGCTACAAGAAAGGATTGTAAACAAAGTCACTGTGGAACAACTGAAACAAGGAAGATAGGATTTAAAGCAGAATTGCCCACATCCTTATTCCTGGCAAGTTACTTGACCTACTTAAAATAAGCTGCATAGTTCTGCAGCAGAGACCTGGCTTTTGTTCCCACTCTGCCCAACAACTGCTGAGAGACCCAGGGCACAGTACTAAACAATCTGGAACTGCTTTTTTCCTTCCTTCTCTAAGGTAAAGATAATGCTCACTCTGTAAAGCCATCCAAAAATCTTTGACCGAAGGTAATCTCTGAGCACAAGGTGCCACTACTGACACAAAACGCACCTGATGGGCCACACCACTCGAGCAGTAAAAAGATTAAGCACCGTGTTAAGTGCAGAACTCGAGCAACTCCATGTTCAGAGGTGGCGGTAACCTAATCTCCCCGATCCTCAAAGCAAAGGTGACCTTCACAACTGCAATAAAATGTAAAACTTGGAGAAAGATCCCAAACTTCTCAAAACCTATTCCATTAACACTGTTCGCACAACCTCCCAGGCAGATGCTGTCAGGTAAGGAACACAGTACCAAAGCAAATTGGGAGATGGAAAAATGCACAGCATTATATTCAGAAAAGGATGAGTCCCTGGAGATTGGACAGCCCTGTACCAGACTGAGACACTTACAAAGAAAGTAGGTAGGTGCAGGTAGGTAAGAAAAGAAGGGGCTCAGGTGTTACCAGATTTTTCATGTGACAAAAAAACCCCATCAGATTTGCAAAAACATCTCCAAACAAAAGCAAGCATTTGTTGTTTTACTCTCTGAGCTGCAGACGACGTTGAGGCGAGATTGAGGGACAACAGCCGAGCAACTCCTCTCTCCTCCTGTTTTTCCTTGATGTTTTCATTCAACACCTTGTTAAGAAGGAGCACAGAGACCAAAAGATTAGCATGGCTCTGCTGGGAATAATACACTTTTGCAATAGGTCTCCTTCCCTCCATCCTAATCAAATGGTGCTGCAGCCCCTGGGGAGAGAATACATTGCCAAACAAAAAAAAAAATGTGAGTTTGCAGCTGCTTCCTCAACAGCAAAGGGCAGCCTGACTGATGAAACTCTGCCAAGCCAATTGCTTCAAGCATTATGCAGTCGGCCAGTACAGCATCTCCTGGACACACACGAGTGACTGCCAGATGCTGATGGACTCTCCAAAGGAGTCATTCCCCATCACTAGAACACCCATCAGAAAAGCTTCTGCCACTAATATTCTCCTTGTGGGCTCAGAAATATTCCTACCTCAGAAGAGCAGATGAGTGTGCAGTTGTAGCAGGGAGTCCCTTCTCTTTTGCTGCTACCCTAGCAAAATTTTTAACCCAACAGCAGAAAGATAACCTGGCCTAAAATCTGTCCATTGAGGGTCGGCCACAAATCTCTTGCCAGGAGTAAAACAGATTATTAATATATTAGTACAACTAAAAAACATTAGGAGAGTATCAGCCCATTCCACAGGGAAACAGCAAAGAGGGAAAGGAATACAAATCATTTGGAGGACACCAAAGAGAATTAATTTTACTGTGCTGTAATCAAATCTCTAAAGCTGAAATGAAGGGATACCAGCACCAGATTGTGAAATGAATGTAGCGCCTCTGGGAATCTGGCTATTCATCGCTCTTTAAGTGATCTGAAAACAGGTACTATAAGCTATAGGGATCTGGTGAGCATGATGTTTTCTTCAGATTGTATTAACCCTTCTTGAACTGGGAAGCAGTCCTAGAGACTACAAGCGGAAGACACAGCAGCCAACAGGAGCATAATCCCTTGCTATTAGATGTAATAACAAAGTTGGCTGGGGAAGGGGGGGAGTACATGTTTGTGCATTTGTTTAATTTTCTGGCAAAATTTTAATTCCAGCATTTTGGGTTTTTTTTTGCCTCCTTATATTATCAGCAGAATGAGTTCAGGCTCCAAACCCCCTGTCTTGATGAAAGCAAACATTAGCATTCACCAAACTCAGGAAAAGGAAATCTCAAAAATTAGACGTGGTGGCAATATGACACCCAGTGTCTCTACCAAATTGTGAACTTTTCTGCCACTCTTTCCTACTCATTTTTTCCAGTACCACCTCCCTGGATCTAAGTCCTCCCCTTGTCAGTTGCCTCCAACTAGGTTTGATAGCTAAAGGGAAAGAAATGACATTTAGTTGTTGAAGTCTGTAAATTAGCCAACAAAAATGTTCACTCTTATCCATTCATCAGAAAAAATGGTGGAATTACATCTCTACCTAAAAAAGCCCTTCTAATTTCAGCCCGATGAGTCAGCACTGCTGCATCTCATCACTAAGAATGATTCATTGTCACTGCACTTCTCAAAGTCAAGAATAAGAGTATTCACCCAAATTCACTGTCATCTTATAACTACCCTGGGTCCAGGCACTGTGTTTGCATACAGTACCTGTTATAATGATTTATATGACTGTGTCACTTTTAATTTAAAGGTATAAAGAGTCCACCAACCATAAAGCAACATTTTTTCAGTGGCCTGACAGTGGAATACCTGGAAAATACTCTTGCTTGCCAAAAGGAAGAGGTCTCTACACCCCTTGCCTAAGGGTGGCAATGCTTCTGAAGACACGAGTGGATGGCCAGTATCTTTGGAGAGAAACATTAATACTTGGTTATGAGTTAAAGGAAGCTTTTTCAGGGGCGTTAGAATCTGAATAGAAATTCAGGCAAAAGCAGTATGGATGGAAAGCCTCTGCCCCAAATGGAAGCAGTGGTGAGGAAGAGGGGTTTGTGCATGGATTAGACCCCAGGCAGAAGATCTGTAGCTGGATGAAACAAAGAATATTGGAAGCTAAACAGCAGCACAGCTGTGGTTTTCTTTTTATACAAGTCTCCTAATATCACAGTTGCTTTAGTTAACCTTTCTAACTATTAAAACAAGGCTATGGAACATCTCATACTGACCTAAGCACCCCTGAGTACTCAATGGTAGCATCTTCCTCTAAGCTGCCCAAGGCTGTTTGGCAGCTGGTGACATGTGGTGATAGTTCAGAAAAGATGTGTTTAATGATATACGTGTGCTGTGAGCCCCATCCCTAACTATATTTCACTGCTATCCACACAAACACACTCCCAACAGGAGCCCTCAGGCGTGTCAGCACACTTCCCAGTGCAACTGTTGTGAGCCAGCCGGCAAACACCATCAGGGAAATGAAGACCTGTGTTTAAAACAAACCTTTCTTTTCTTCTGATTTAATTTTAATCCAGCTTGGTTTCTTGTCCTGGTTCCCTGTACTACTGCACAGGTTGGGCTAGCGCAAATAAAGGTCAGGGAGGGGTTTAAGCCAGCACTGCCCTTGGCTTCTGAAATTACAGCGAGCATATTTTTGGCATCCAGCAAAACAGTGGGTAAAGTGCCTAAGCCTCAGAGGGTCTCCAACAAATTTGAAACACTCCTGGAAGTTGCTAGGTAACAATGTTCACCGTCCGGACAAGATTGTGCAATGTTTGCTCTGATGAAGCAAGGCTTGTATTGTCCTTGCTTCCACCCTCAGAACGCGTTTGCTGAGGACCCGTCTCCTCTGCTGCCGGAGTATTTCCAGTCTCTAGTCTGGGTGTGTAGTTGGATTTTGCTCAATAAAACAAACATTACATTTGAAACATAGCTATTATAATTAGCAGAAGCTCATTGCTCAATTCCCCTTCCAGACAGGGATTTCCAAATGTCACAGTGTGCTTAGCACAGCTGATCTGCGCCAACGGCTGCTCAAAACGTGACTGACCTAGGAGGGTTCAAAATGAAGAATCAAGTCCTATCACGGGAGGAGAGATGAAGAAACAAATTGGATAATTCTCCTTCTTCACCCTGTACCTTCATTTTCTTGTATTATCTGTACAGCGCTGTGAGCAAGGCAAGTTTAGCAGAGAGACTCTCTTGTCCGACGCAGGAGGTATATTCACACTTGAGGCCAAGCAGGAATTTCATACCTGTTCTCTGGGTCAGCACCCCAGATGACTCTGCCTCATCCTGGTTGTCCTGCCAGAGTATCATGGCATAAAAACAGACAGCAGTAAAGGGAGAACAAAAAAGGGAAAAAAACCCAAACTAGTACTGCTACTGGCTGCCTAAACCATTTTTCAGAGGCTCTGGCAACTACAGAGACCCAGTTTAAAACAGCATTTACTTTCTAAATCTGTTTTGGAAAAACAAAGCCAACCTTAGTCCTTACCAGTAACATGTGGCATGAAAAAAAATTGCAAAGTATCTTTTCCCCAAAAATACCTACCTACAACAAAGACATTTACAGTTCCAGGTATTGCAAAAATCAGTGGTTTCCAGCCTCCTTGCAGACAAGCTTCACTTCAAAAACCCTGGCAACGCTTCACACCTCAGCGTGTCCCATGGAGCCAGCTGAAGTCCAGATGGGTTTATTAATTTAGGTCTCACACAACATCTCACCTGTGATGTACCTGTGTCCCACCCACAACTCCTGTCTCACTGTTTGGGATATGCCAGCATAAATTTCCTGGGCTTCCCAACACCCCGTGAGGCACTGACGATGATTAGTACCAATCCTGCTCAACAAAAGAAGAAATCAAAGCACAAAGGCCACCTGTCCTTTGCAATGCCACAGAGGCAGTCGCAATTTACAATTATAATGTTATACCTCACTGGTTTTCTACTACAAACAGAATAGGATTTAAAGCCAGAATTTGCCTTAAGTTGTAGGGGAAAAAAAGAGGGGGCATAACGGTACCTCTATCCAAAAACAGTCCTGACAATGAAAAAATTAAAAAACCTCCAAGATGACAACTGGAAGCAAAAAAATGTCTAAAATACATTTGTACTACCCTCAAGTAAAATCCAACATCCCTGCACACCATGGGCATGGCTCCTCTAACTTCCTTGAAGGGGAGCAAAACTCTTCTACTATTATTTGAGAATTTATTCAAAATAAACAAATCCCAGTGGAATTTTAGCACACTGTAGAGACTTCAGCAAAAACCATAAAAAAGCCAACAAAGTAAAAACACTCTTGTTGTGTTGTTGGCACACTCTTGAAAGACGGATTCACCACATTTCTGCCACCATAGCTTAAATGAATAATCTATAAATAGGCAACAAATGCAAAGCAAGCACTTGAAGGAAAGAGCAAGATTTTTTGGTTTTGTTTTCTCTTGTTATTGCTTACTTGTTTGTTAGGAAGGAGGTGGCTAACAAGGTAGAAGAAACACGTTAAAAATATAAAGAAGCAGAAAATGATGGGGTGTGGGAAAGAGGGATAAAAAGACACGAAGATGTTCAAACGTATGAGGTGCACAAATACATTTTTGCCTCTAGTTTTCCAGAGGACTGAAGGACGAGGGATGGGAGGAGGCACACAGCTATATCAGAGCATCACTTAGAGACTGTGCCACGCTCGAGGTTAGCAGGGACAGAGAGAGAAAGAGGTAACGGAGGTGGCACCTATCACATGCAAAACATGACACCCAACCACGATGCTGACTTTGGTGCTGTTCATTCAGAAACAGCGCTCAGGCTCAAAGTCATGATAGAGCTGCTTTCTGTGGCAATCTGAAGCTGGTATTTAAACCATGAGTACACAGGGAAAACATGCTTGTCACTTAAGACGGAGGATGCCCTGAAGATCCCCACATACCCACAACTTGAAGAAGGCTTTCATGTTATCATAAAAGTCTTACCTGAAAACTCAAGCTGCTGTGGGTCATCTTGGACTAATTTATAGTCTTTTCTATATATCAGATTCAACATATTATTTAGTGCAGTCACTAAAGTAAAGCACAGGAAGTCTTCATGCAGCTGTCTTGTGGTAAGAGTCCAAAATAGGAGTGGACTCAAAACTATTGAAGTTAAGTAGCCATCCACATCATAAGAAAAGTGAAAATACTCATGTCAATGAACTACAGAGCTGGGGGAATCCGAGTCATTCCCAGACATGATCTAGTTTCTGGGAAGCACGTGCAGGAAAATTTCTAATAAACCCCGTTTTATAATATTGAATAACCATTTCTCAAAATACCTAGAATTTTTATTTCACAGCTCTTGTTCCAACCTGTCTGCTCACTCTCCTACTCTCTCCCACAGCTAGTCTGACTGCCCACAACATCCTCAGTCTCCAGCTTTCTGACATTCATCAAAGCAGCCCACTTAATTGTCCTTTTTAACTACTCCTCTGAATCCTATGCGCCTTCTTTTAAGCCCGAAGGAGGCTCTCACAGAATCCAAGGAGCAGAAAACTTTCTGGTTTTTCTTTCCAAGGAGTTTCACTAGCTTTAAGGTCCTTCACTACTCCTGTAAAGTCCTTCACTGTAACTCTGTGGCAGATCTTGTCCGGCCAGTGGAGTTTGCCAGTGAGCAGCCCAGGACCGCCTCAGAGCCTTCTCTTCTGTGGGTACGGACGCTTGCCCCATGCCAGCTCTGCACAGATTTACAGCTTTCTCAAAGTTAAATTATTTGCTCCTGTAGGGAAGAGAAGTCATCTATCAAAATGGCCTGTAATCCAAATTTTTAAACTCCATCAGTTAATATCTTCCCTTACTTAAAAAAAAAAGGTTTGGAAAGGGTATGCAAGGAGCAAAAAAAAAACAACTCTAGGGACAGTAAATAAACCATCCTTGCATAGCACAGGTGTGATACATATTCTGTGTTTGCCAACCATCAGTTTAATTTTCATTGTAAAAACTTGCAGGGGAGTTACTGTGAGGGTAAAGTGCTGGATTAATCAATCTGGGGCTGAAGTCCTTTGTTTATCCATAAAACAGCCAGAGCAGAAGGAACAGAAGTGCGTATTTCCTCACATTGCCCCATCAGTGCTTCTCAATTTTGGGCTGAAAGGATTAACTCCAAAGGGAGCACTGCAATTTTATCTTAGACATGGTCCATTCGTTCCTTGGCCCTTCTGCTGAGACTGCCAACAAAGATGCCAGACAAGATGATATTTTTGAGATGCGAATGTTTATCTTCTCTGAGTGAACCAAACAGCAACTCATTTCAGGAAAGCAATCCAGCAACTCACAATCACTTCTTGCTCTAGCAAATGCAGACTGACAAGGCAAAAGGTGAAACAGCTTGATGGTCCCATTAGAAACCTTTGAGTTTCCTCGCACCTGAATGCCTGTCTAGCAAAGGCGTGCTATAGAAACATAAAAGATTTCCATTTGGCAAGGAAAGGAAAGAAGTCAGAACATATGCCAAGATAATCTCAGTTATTAGCTCCTGCCACAAAGGTACAAGATGTATTGAATTGCTCCTCCATCACACAGCATGGGATGCTCTGAGGCTGGGAGTTCTATTTCAGAGGCGTGTACAGGCTCGCTGGTGGATGGGCACTACAAGGGATGCGGTGAGTACACACACAGCTAATGCTGCAGGCAGAACTAAATCAAGCAATAGAGCCAGGGTAAGGCAACATGGAGCAGGACAGATCGCTCCCTTCTCTAAATATTTGCAAGTAAGAATCGTGAATGCTTTTGTTTTTAATCTTCTATTCATGCGTAAATGTTCTTTCTTCTTAACCAAGCAGATAAATAGCTACGAGGATTCACCTTTGCCTAAATGTGGCTGACATCAGGGCAACACCAGCTTGCTTGTCCATCCTAGGCTGATACGTGACAAAATGGTGACTCACTCTTTGTGGAAGAGGCCATATAGGAATGGTATATAAAATGTACATTTGTTGTAGGAGTGGCCATATTTGTACCATGCAGTGGCTCCCAGATGTTCATGAAGATTCAAGCACGACCTTTTCCCTCTCTCAGTCCCCTTTGCTGTTCAGAAACAAGAACAAGTAGAATCCAAAGAGCCAGTGGAATGCAACAGAAACTAATACCCACAATAATTACAGTAATGTGTAAAGTGTTGAGGGGCTGTAGAAATCAGATACAATGAATCTGGGTCTTGCCTGGCCTAAATAAAAAGGTGCTCACTATCTTGAGAGGAAATGCCACTTATGAACGATAAGGTCATGCTGTTCTGTGAAGATAAATGTAATTTCTCTCTATAGCTGTGATAGTCTCACCTACTGTCTTCAGAAATGTATGCAAACAGCAAAGCAATAAAAAGCCTGTAGAGTTAGCCTGGGACACTATGTTATTTTAAGAGCATAAAGTCAGTCATCTAGAGTTCTTTAGATATGCTTTCCTGAACATGCATTAGGAACACGTGTGTATGTATATACATGTATTTACATTGTGCTTTTTGGTATTAATAATAAAATAAAAAGATTAACTGACACTTTCAAACAAGCTTGGATATGTTGGTATCATGTATGTTGAAAGAATTTAAGACTAATCATGTATTTTATACTGCTTTAAACATCCACGGGAATTACATACACCTGCATAGGTAGTTCTGCGCTCATCACAGGCCCCCAGGCCGCCTCTGCCAAGCGCAATGAGCAACTCTATTTTAAATAAATACCATACATAATGCTAACAACCTTCCTTTCAACAGCTCTGCCTGCTGCCATGCTGCAGCTGAGATACGATTAAGTACACTCAGATGGTCTTTGAGCAAACAGCTCAGAGCAATCTCCACCTAGTAAGAACGGCGGCGTCAGGAGCCCTGGGTACCCCCAGCCAAGGCTCTTTGAACAAGGAGGGGGTCCTCCTTGCAGCACTCTGCAGGCGGGTGCTCTTGCCCTTTCATACCCACATGCACAGAAGGCAAATAACGAGAGAAGCTGGTTTAGCCACTGCTTGAATGGTCCCACCTAGAGAAATACGGGTTTGTCACCACAGTCATGCAGACACCACTCCTAGCTGTCTGTAACACCTTTCTTCATACAAAAGGTCACAGAATGCTTCAGCAACCAGCAGCCTTATTTTGCTAGATCCACAGAGGTCGAAGGAGCACCCATTTTATCTGAATATTTGAGAAATCAGGTCAGGGAACTGATCTATCCTAAGGCTCCATTTTCCACTAATGAAATGACCTTTTATAAAAGGGAATAAACCAGATGATTAAAAAGTGAAGAATACTGCATCTGTATGAACTGTCAATAAAATTAAGAGTAGTCAGGATATCATTGCCAAAGGTAGGGTTGGTAACAACTAGCTTAGCAATAATATGTGCCACATAAAGTAAAGATCACTGCTTCATGGTTTCTACCATTAGGCCAGTTCCCAACTGCATTGCACAGCCTTGACTTTAAGAAAAATTCAGAGTTTGCGGGCTCTCAAGAGATACTCCCATAAATTAATACTGATACAGACATTCATCATTTCTTTATGTACATAAATAATGTATGGTGGCAGTCTTTACACAAAGAAGCCTCAAAAAACTCTCCCCTTACACAAGATATTCTACTTAAAATAACCTCCACAAAATAATTACTCTGTTCAAGTTCATAGCTACTGAATATATCATTGGGGTTTTATACACCAATAAGAGTGTAACATGTAATCTTTCAAGGCTCTTGTTGACTTCCTTTAAAAATTAAAAATATTTAGGTTTAGCAAGAATCACGTTGCCAATGAAAAATGAGCTGTTTCTACAATTTTCCAAAAGGAAGTAAAGTTGATGTTACAAGAACTCATGTTTGTGAGTCTGACATGTGGAATGCAGGCAAGAGAACACAGTACAGATAAAAATCAATGCTTTAAATCAGAAATCAGTTCCATTTTTAATGTGGTCTTGAATAGAACTGAAATTTCAGTGTACATCTGTCAAAGCTATACCCATTATAGCCATTTAAACAAATTGAAAACATAAATCAGTTCAATATGTCAAATCGATGTGCCATGTGTTTCATATCTATGTTACTGTCACCACAGTTGGATTCATGGCATGTGTATTGCACAGTAGTATTGCCTGTTTTATTAAACAGCATAAATAAAATTCAAAAGAAAAATGTTACAACTTGCATTACAGGAAGACACTGGCTTTTCCAAAACTTAGGACTTTCAGTTTGTTTTGCTGAAAAGCTTTTAGCACAATCAAAGCACATTTGACATTAACACTGATTAAGCAAACAGATAAATTGCAAAGCCTCTGAGAAAACAGAAATGTTCCTTACAATTTACTTGGACCACCCCTGAACAGAGGAGATCTATATCAAAAGCTTAGTTTTTATTCACAGCTTGGTGAAAACTGCTATCAGCTGGCTTTCTGTTCCCAGCCTTTTCCAAATATTAGTAGGCTAGTCACATTTAAGTGAAAAAGAAAAAAAGAAAAATAGAGAATTCCAGCCAACTTCCTTTAAATTCTGTTCAAGTTACGACTTGCAATGGTGTCGTACTCTAATTCATGACCTTAATATGAAACCAGAATGAAGAAATGGAGAAGCTGCAGCTTATGGACAAACCAGTCCATTGGGGAAGACAGGGAGAATATACAGGAGCAAATGCAACTCAAAACTATGGAGAAGAAAGTATTAAAGGTGAATAATTCTCTATTTTATGAAATGAAACAATTGCAACCAGCTTCTGCATTGGGCACCATTCAACTAACTGTGCTCAAGTGCTATGCTGAACCAGGCTTTTTAGACTAATTAGTTCTCCGAAGAAACACCCCTTCCACTACTGGCAATTAAGGCCAAAATAAGAAAGAATCAATGGGCTTCAAAAAGAAAACCAATACAGCAACTACTGTTGTTCTAATTGCCACAATAACCAAAGCATTAAGCATATTAAAGTGGATCTTACAATTCTTGCAAACTGCAAAGAGCAGGAACATTAGGATCCACAAAAGCATGGGAACAAGCTTGTGGAGATGTTGTTTTCTCAAAGCAGTTTTTCTGTTTATATCTTATAACTATTTGGTAACAGGATTTCAGCAAAACTCTGTAGCTGGAGCCCATAGAAACACAGTGGGCAGAGATGTGTTGAACCACGTAACAAGCCTGTGCAGAGGCCCTGCAGGAAACCTTTGCAATCTTTACAGCATGTTTTTAAATAGAAAATAATTCTTAAAAATATTAATCCCTCTTTCTTACAGGAGACCATCCTCGTGAATTAAAAAATGACACGAAAACACTTACAAATACATACTTGAAATCTTAAATTATGCAGAGATTATGTAATTATTCTGAAATGAAGCTCTACAAATCACAGAATTCAAATCCAATCATTATAAAAATCAACAAATCTTAACAAGTTCAGAACATCTCTTAAGACACCCAGACAAGTGATTTTTAATGTCCTTAATACAACACAGAGTTAGGGAATAGCTAAAATTTCCACGCCATTTTCCATATAAAACATTATCCCGATGTGCAATCTTAGCTTTTACTTTTTTCACAAGATATTTACCTCCTTTCTCCCCTGGAATTGCTTGGTTTCCACAAGCTGTTAAAGCTTTCATCAATGCAAGAAGGTTCCTAAGTACTAGTTCTAATAATTAGGAGACATTTAACATCAACCTTACGTCTGTGTTAGCAATGAAGCCTGAATCACCAATAGAGTTCAAAAAAGATGAAAAGCACTGGTGTGTTGGGTTTGCAGGGCAAGGTTTTGGTAGCAGGGGGGCTACAGGGGTGGCTTCTGTGAGAAGCTGCTAGAAGCTTCCCCCATGTCCAATAGAGCCAGTGCCAGCCGGCTCCAAGACGGACCCACCGCTGGCCAAGGCTGAGCCCATCAGCGACGGTGGTAGCGTCTCTGGGATAACACATTTAAGAAGCAGAAAAAATCCCTGTGCAACTGCAGCCGGAGAGAGGAGTGAGCACATGAGAGGAACACCTCTGCAGACAGCAAGGTCAGGGAAGAAGGAGGGGGAGGAGGTGCTCCAGGCACTGGAGCAGAGATTCCCCTGCAGCCCATGGTGAAGACCATGGTGAGGCAGGCTGTCCTCCTGCAGCCCATGGAGGTTAATGGTGGGGCAGATATCCACCTGCAGCCCATGGAGGGCCCCACACTGTGGCAGGTGGATGCCCAAAGGAGGCTGTGACCCCGTGGGAAGCCCATGCTGGAGCAGGCTCCTGGCAGGACCTGTGGACCCATGGAGAGAGGAGCCCACGCAGGAGCAGGTTTCCTGGTAGGACTTGTGACCCCGTGGGGGACCCACGCTGGAGCAGCCTGCTCCTGAAGGACTGCACCCCATGGGAGGGACCCACGCTGGAGCAGTTCATGGAGAACTGTAGCCTGTGGGAAGGACTCACTCTGGAGAAGTTTGTAGAGGACCGTCTCCCATGGGAGGGACCCCACGCTGGAGCAGGGGGAGAGTGTATGGAGTCCACCTGGGGAGGAAGGAGCGGCAGAGACAACATGTGATGGACTGACCGCAACCCCCATTCCCCATCTGTCTGGTGCTGCTCGGGGGAGGAGGGAGAGAATTCGGGAGTGAAGCTGAGCCCAGGAGGAACGGAGGGGTGGGGGGAAGGTGTTTTAAGATTTGGTTTTTATTTTCTCATTATCCTACTCTGATTTGATTGGTAATAAATTAAACTGGTTTCCCCAAGTCAAGTCTGTTTTGCCCGTGACATTAATTGTCGAGTGATCTCTCCCTGTCCTTATCTTGACATTAATTGTATTTTTCTCTCCCCTGTCCAGCTAAGGAGGGGAGTGATAGAGGGGCCTGGTGGGCACCTGGTGTCCAGCCAAGGTCAACCCATCACAACTGGTGAGGGAGCACCTCTGGGAAATCCAACAGAAACAAACCCAGTTCTTAGTTTGGAGACAAATTGGCCAGGACTGACCAATTTTCCTGTCCCTAATGAACCAAGCACCAAAATATCTTTGGGGCCATGAGCCATGTGAACACATACTACACCCTTCAGGCAGCTTTGGGCTGGAAGCTCCCCCAGAGGATGTGGCATTGCCTCCAACAGGGTCCCATCACCCTGCAACAGAGAGAGACCACGTACCCTGGAAGCTGTTGGGCAGCTTTGATTGTTCCTGTCCAAGGATCACTCGAGCACCCCCAAAGACAAACCCTGCTACCAGACATGTGGCACAGCAGTGATGTGGGCTGTAGCTGCATGGTCCACACGGATGAGAACAGTAGCATGTAAAATCACCATGCTTTCTAGCTTGGAAAAAGATTCAAAGAGGTTAAATCTCTGAATTAAACGCAGAATGTAGTTTTTCTTATTTGTTGAACATTTCCCTAACATCGCAAAACCAAACCCAGTTCTGTAATTGTGGAAAGCAACACTAGAAAGTGGTGCAAGCACTGGAAGAACCTGCCCAGCAGCCTCCCTACTGACACCCAGCCCTTCCCTCCACCCTGCCTGGCTTGCAATAGCAAGTGATGGAGACCAACATAAGACGTAAGAATGTACTTCTCCATTTTCAAAGCTTTCCCTTCGAAAAGCTAGCAGCTACCTGTTCCTAACCCCACTCCCCAAAGATGCTTCATTTGCCTTTTTCCTTCTGTCCTCTGCCTGTGAGGGAAGAGACATGTTATTGCTGCACTACTTGCATCCTGATTTCAGCCCCCTTCTCCCACAGCTGCCACTTGCAGCAGGCAGTGATATGCACCATATTGCACAAAAGCAGCTCTTTTGTGCGGTGTCTTTGTCTGATGCCATTTGCTGGGGATGGGGCCACTGCTCCCACTCCAAATGTATTCTTGCTTCCTCCTCCACCTAAAGACATCTAATTGCAAAGCCTGTATCGCTAGGCACAGGCATGCAAGCTCTCCAGTGTAAAGTGTTTTAAAGCTCTCAACACCACATGAAACGCTCTCCCCTGATCTATTGTGGTAAATATGACTCATAACTGCACAGCAGTTATCTTCTCTTCCCAAAACATCACTAAGAAAGAACCCAATTTTAAACCTTCTGTAGGAATTTAGACCCAGTTCATCTGTTTCTCTTGTGTCCTATAGCCAGGTACATTTGAAGCTAATCCAAATTCCCTAGGTCAAGCCTTGTTCGTGCTTGGTTATTCGTAACATCACTGGAAGGGGCTACAGGAGGATTTGTTCATGCCAAGAGCATTTTTAGGGGAGCACAGGTTGGGGAGGGTGGGAGAAATCTTTTTGTTGCTGGCATCTATCAGTCTCCTAGGGGCTGAAGAGAGATCCTTCAGAGGCCGAGTACAGGAGCATTCCCACGTCCTCTGAGCATCACGCCTAGACAGCAGGTTGATGAATTAGTATGGTCTTACCTAGGCTAGGTATGCTTCCTGCAGACTGAAACACTTCAGACAGTGGAGGTTGCAGGAGTCCATCCTAAACTCCCTGCATTGCTAACACAGGTGATACATATTTATCATTACTAGAAATTTGTAAGCCGAGTCATGATCTAGCCAGTAAAAGAACCGGGGGCAGAGTGTCACAGTCTACACCTACATCAGGAGCACAACCTTCAGCAAGAGGTGATGGAAATTACAGTGTCTCCCTCTGTTCTTACTGCACTCGAAGCACAAGAAGGCAGCAGAGCTGGAAAATGCTTTTCTGTCCCATGCACTTCAATAGTCTGCTTCAATATGCAAGAATGAACTGCTGAGTTAAAGCCATTCTTAAACGGTCAGAACATCCACACACCAAAAATAGCTGTAAAAATCTACCTGTAGTGAAAACAATGCTGGTTTGTGCAGAATACCTCAAGTGTAAGGCAGTGCCACAGACTACTTCTCTTGATCAATTACTAACTTTCAGGACAGATCCAACATGGGGAATGTCCTCAAAAAAAAAAAAATTAATAGCAACTGAGTTTTAAAATCTAGTTCAACCAAACAAAAAGTCTCAGATACGCAGAGACAGGCTCTGCTGCAGCATCAACCAGTTTTAAGAGGCACTCTTCTTCCACAGAGCAGGGATTGTCACCTTTAACAAATCACTAAGCCCCTCCGTGACTTGACTTCCTCATTTATATGATGGTTATTTGCAAGGTGCTCTCCCAAAACACAGCCAGTGGCAGGTGTAAAAGGGAGGGGAGGAAACTAATGGCTCCCTGACTTGACAAGGTCACTCGGGTCTGAAGGAAGATGAAACTTGTGAAAGAAGAACAAACCCAAGATAATCCATTTTGCAGGACTGCCAGAGGACACGGAGCCAGACCTGCTCTCCTTTAGAAAAGAAAAGAAACACAAAGGACCGCAGTGGTGCTCAGAAAGGCTCAAGCCTGCCAAGAGATGCCAAAGCGTTCAGGTTCAAAATGCTATTTCGACAAGGTGTTTGCTTTGTCAGAAGATGATGTCCAGCCCTGTGACTGCTTCAGCAATCAGTGGTAGCTGATGCATGGAGCACATGAGCATCACCTCCAGAGACAGCCCGTTTTCTCCCACATGAGTCACAGATAAGATGCTACAATGACAGTAGAAGTCTAGGCAAGTGAAACATATGCCATTCTGGAGTGGCAAGAAAGCTCTAGTGACTTGGATTTGCTCCCTATGGACATCCAAGGCGAGCAGAGTGATCTCCTCGCCGCTTCTTACAGTTGACACTGAGAAAAAACAGTGCACAAAAGTTGGATGGCAGCAGAGAGGTAGAGAAAGCAGGCAGAAGAAATCTGAAAATTAAAACAAACTCTCCTGTACCTTGCACAGATGGGAGGAAATTTCTCTGTAAAGTTCCCATCATCACAGAAACCCCTTCTGCTATGTAAAAAAGCAATTTACCTTTGAGGGGGAGAGGAAATTCAGCAGAGGAGGGATAAAGCAAGATAAAGCGTGGATCAAGGAGAGAAAAAAAAACAGAAGGTAAAAAAACGGAAAAGCACTGATGGGGGAAGCTGGGTGAGAGACAACGAGAAACTGTTAACTGCTCAGATAAACATTTTATTGCATCCGCACATAAATTTTAAGCACTTTAAACACCGGGGTGACTGCTAAGTAACTCCCTTTGCAAGGAGCAGATTTGTGACTAACATGACAAGAATCAGCAATGCCCAATTTTCACTGCCAGCAGATGCGCTGCAGTTATCAGGTGCAGATAAGGTGACAATATTTGGTCAATGAGTTTTGAGGTCACCAGTAATGCCCATGGTGGAACAAAAACACAGAACATATGGCATTTCATGTGCTGAAACTGTCAGACTCATAATTAACTGATTAGAGTACATATGGTGCTCACAGACAGTGTAAATCTCTCAATGTAAAAAATGGTGGAGACCATTGAAGGTGTCAGCATGAGTCTTCCTTGCAAATCTCTCTTCATTAAAGTTTCATATGGAGCCAAGTGTGTTGTAATAAAATCGCTATTAATGGAGTTATATTTATGATGATTTCTCTTTTGTGCAGCTGGATTTAACTTTTCAAACACTAAACTCCACATCAGAGCTTTTTCACAGTAGCTACTGCATGCACAGAAGCTTCTTGTTTTGTCATATTTACCTTGAAATTAGAAGCAATGGGAGCTAAGGTAGTAAAAGTTAACCAAGATTGGCAAGAAACTGTTAATATCACCAGTATCAAACCAAAAATTCATGCCATGATATAAATACGACTGCAATTCTGTTTGTTTTAAGTATTTATAGCAGGCTGGCCAGGGACAAACTCATTCCCTTTTCAGTTCCAAAACACACTTTTCAAAAGATGGTGAGCGACACTTCATTAGCCACATGAAATAGGCTGACACAGCCTGCTTGCTTTTCCAGCCACCATTTCAGATGGCATTTTCCTTTGCATCTCCCCCCTGCTTTACATTCAATACTCCGTAAAGTGCTTTCTTGAACCTCTCCAGCCAGATCAGCATTGTGGAGTAGGAGGTTGGGCTGGGGGCAAGCAGTCCTGGGGAGGATAAAGCAATCGTTTTCAGTCCCAGAACAGACTACGTGTTTGCATGTCCATGCATTAGAGATCCAGCTTTTCTCATCAGTCATCAATGAAGGGGATTTAAAAAGTTCCCCATCAGCCTTTCTTTGTCTTCCAGTTCTCTGCCCCATCGCGCTCTGACAGGACTAGTTCTTACGCAGCCGCACTGCATGTCTGAAGCGATCCAGGATGAAAGCATCCTTCTGTATTTCACTTTCTGGAAAGGTGCCCGTAATCCAGGCGAAGTCTGCGATGCAGACGCAGCAGCACTCCCAGCAGCTGTCCTGCCCAGCGAGGGCCGGGGAATGAGGGAGTCAGGCACGACTCGGTGTATCACCTAACTCCATCCTCTCGGCCTACATTAATAAACTGCTCACACACAACCCTCCAGGGCTTACACACTCCTCTCTCATTCCCTGTGTTCTTTTTAAACAGCTTCCCACCTCCATTTATACATCAAGCAAAGGACTTATCAGACACCTCATCTCCCTAATGAGTTAAAAGCTGTTGCCTCAGCCCAAAATCTTCCTAGTCCCATGTGGCTTCCTCCTCTTTCCTACTGCGTTATCGCTATCCCTCTGTCTTCACCAGAGAGCTTCCTGCCTCACACAGAGCTGCTGCTGGAAGGGATGGGAAAAATCTCAATTTTTAGAGTAAAGAAAAATCCCTGTTAATAACATCACTTTTCCCCCCCTCTATTGTTTGTTCAGAGGTGGGGCTGCTGGTAACAGATTAGGGCAGGCAGAAGAAACAAGGAAAAAGAAAGAAAAAAAAAAAAGTATCAAAGGGCTCCCTGCTAGGGAGCACAGAAAGAGATTTTGGTAAATTAAGTACTCAGTAGGAAAAAAAAAAAAAAAAACCCAAACAGAAAAACTGTGATAAAAGAAGTCAGGGAGGAGAGACATGGTGCATGGTGTGAATTTTAAGGTTTATGAAGAAAGCTGAAAGGTAAAAGCTACAAAATGTAATGCAAGAGGATGCATTTGCCTTAGAGGCTACAAGGGCTTTTTAAACTCAAGATGCTCCTGGACCACAGCAATACCTGCAGCCTCCCCAGTGGAGATGCAGTGCACAGGGACTGTGCAAGGGCCGCTCCTGCAACAACCACACAGCATTCCCAGGATAACTGGGCAAAACTGTGGCTACCTGCAGTGGTATATCCTCTGTTAACTAGTCATCTTAATTGTTTTCCACTCTTTAACCAATTTAGCCTAGCAAAAAGTAATCGTGTCAGCCTGGCCTTTTCAGCTCAGATGCATCACTCGCTCTCTTTGCAGCCTCCCCAGACCTCACCTCATCAGACTAGTTGTGCATGTTGTTGCTTTGCTGCCACGTGCATGATGCTCACAGATGGGCTCTTCTCATTCTTCTGTGCTACTCAACAAGGTGGTTGTGTATTGCACTCCCAAACACATCCACACCAGGGGCTCCCAGGATGCCCCGAACCCTCTGCCATACTGACTTGAATGTGCTGAAGTTCCCTTTTCCCTTCCCTTCCCTTCCCAGCCCTCCCCATCAGAAACTTTCTTCCACATCTCAGAAACAACCGAGGCCCCAAGGTGCCTCATTCCTGCAGTCTCCTCTGTTTGTGAGATGAGTCATGCAGGTGTCAACATTTCTAAAATTTGTACAGAGGCTCAGCAGAGCTGGGAGGGTGCAGAGCATTGTGTTAGAAGTTATTAATAGCTGCTATCGACCAGTTCTTTGATCCACAGGCAGTTGATTACAGCTGCTGCTACTGATGATGAGGCACCAGGAGTCCTGCCTGTACCTCAATTTCCCTCTCCAGTTTTCAGATTTTTACTAGAACAAAAAACTTTCCCCCAAAATTTCAAAATAAATGGGGTTCAACAGTCAACACTGCAGTCAGAAAGGCAAACACAATCAAGGGCAGTGTAAAATTTTACTTTACAAGGGGAATATGAAGTCTTTGAATCCTGCTTCTAGCAGCCTTTGAAAGGCTTAAAAGTTGACATCACACAAAACAAACCTCCAGAGAATACAGCTACTTTCTGAAATTTTCCATGCAGCCCTTAATCCATATCCATGAAAACAAAATTAAAATTTGTTCCCTATAAATAATTGGACAGGTATAGCAATTGGTTCCCACACTCTTCCATGCTTTCACCTGAAGAAGAAAAGGTAATTTGCTTTTGCCCGAAGACACCAGGCACATTTGACCTATTCAGTGAAACAATTTGGGAAGCCTCCCTCTAACGACCCAGAGCCACTGTTGGAAACAACTAAGAAAACAGGATAAAATAGCCGCCTATCACTTTATATCAGCATTGTCTAATCCTGCTCTGTCTGGTGGTAAGCAATATGGTGACCAAAAGACAACACAGAGAAACATTCTGAGACAGATAAACTCAGGCAAATTTCCATTTCATCTGATGTTTCCAGCTAACTTCTCTATCAGCCTGCCCAAAACTTCGCAGAATTCCTTTTCTGAGAAACAGGAATGCACTGGATCTATACCATGATACTGATCTATTCCACACTATGCTGCTCTGCTTGCTAAGGCTTTAAAGGTCATTGGAGCCAGTATTGCCTGACTTAAGTCCCCACCTACCAACACAAGAAAAGAGCATTTTTAAGGATGCCAGAAGCAACAAAGATGTTTGTGCACAGTGGGACAATCCACTCTATGACTTGAACATGAACCTGAGGAGAATCAATTTCTACAAGTTTTCCCCCATTTGAATTATGGCATCTATAAATCTATATAATGGTGGAATTAGGCATGAAGAAAGTAAAACTCACATACTTACGACTATTGTAAAGCCTATGTAATAAAACTGCCAAGCTTTAAGATCACAGACATATTCCAAATATTTCAACTCATGACCATAAAGCCCATTCCACTATGACAAAGTACAACAGAGAAGAGGGGAACTATTTGGCAAATGCATGTTAACATTTACCTCATTACAGTCACAGTTCAGATCACAAATTTTCAAAAAGAGAACTAAAAATAATATAAGAGTTCCTTCAAGAAATACTTTGGATATATATTTCCAAATACTTCTTTGGAAAGAATGTTTTTTCTTAAAGAAAACCTAGTAAAAAGCGTTTAATAGAGTTACTGGTATTCTGGGGTTTTCAGGCCCAGTGCCAAGAAGTGAAGAATAACAGCAGACACATACTTTAGTTCTTCAACCCTTAGAGTAAAGCTCTTGTAAACACACACTTACTTACACTGTGTACAGAAGAGCCTTGCTACACATGCGATATAGTGAATCGCTTCGACTAGACCACAGAGAAGACACCACACCTGCTACATTCCATTACCCCTTTATCCTGCAGGGACCAGTTGTCACTCCAGCCATGCAGCGCAGCTATGCCCAGCACAAAGGAGAATGATCACACCCAAAGATGATTATTCCTGGCTTCTGCCAGCTTTAGGTGCAGAATAGTAACTTGTGGGTCTTACTGATTCTGGAATTTTGAAGTCTGAATTTTGCAAATCCGTTCTCTGTGAGAGCAGATCACATCACATTCAATCTTGAAAGGTCTCAGCTATTTCACCCCTGGGGTTACAGCACGATGCTTCTTTATTACCTCGAGCTCCGTGTTATGAGCATGCAGCTTCTGCACCATCTCCTCAGCCTCACGCATACGCCGGTTCAGCTGGGGCGAGTGCTCCGAAGGGGTCAGCTCGCTGTCATATGACTCCAGAATTGCTCGCATCCCATCACGCTCCTGTCAGGAAGAACAGAAACCACCTTTAGGGATAAAGCCCCTGACCTCACTCCGAGAAGAAGGTTCCCAGAACAATACATTTTTGCCTACTGTTCTTTTACACAGCAAAGAAACTCTGGTAGCTATACACTCGTCGTCTTCATATTGGCATCACGCCACAGATGAAGACACAGTTCTAATAAAATAAATGTTGCTGCTCCGAAAACTGAAAAATTAGACTGTCTCACGTATGTAAAACCACACATCCCTTGCAGGAAAGCAACATGCATACACTCTAACAAGATGGGAACTGAAAACAAAGCCTGCCTTCTTTTTGGAGACACTGTTGTAATTCAACATGGCTGAATGGGTTTCTTCAGTAAAATATTTGGTGTAGTACTTGACATTTTTTGTGCCAAAGAGTTCCAGCAATGAACGAACAGAATTGTCACAACAGAAATGAAACAGATTTGACAAGGACCAAAGTGGCTGAGAGCAAATACCCTCTAAATGGTACGTGACTTACCACTCATTAAACACTCAACACTCAGTGTTTATAATAAATGTTTTTTCAGAGGTTAATAACTTGCAGGCAATGTGTTTGGCTCCCTTCGCTCTTTGCTGGCAATTATAACCAACCATTTGCAGAGAAAGACGAAAAGAAGGATCCCTCTCCCCTCCCTTAGAGCACTCACACTCCCAAGTATAAAGCTTGGGCTGAAAGCTAAAGGTAAAACTTTGTGTGGGCCCCTGGGTTGAAGTATTTCCTAATGCATTCCCAACTTCACACAGCACCTAACACCCACCTCCAAGGCACTGATGGAGAAGATGGGGACAAAAGGCTGAAATTTTCAAAAAGTCAGGTGTGTTTTAAGGAGATTATCACTTACAGTGCAATATGCATACAGGGATTAGCCAGCTGATGAAGTATTTTATCTTTTGACTGCACAGAAGAACCTTGATGTTTGTAAGGCTACAGAACAGGGTCAAAGAAGCACAGGCCCCTGGCATAAATCCAAAAAGCAAAAACTCTGAGGAAATGTGACAGTGCTGCCTCCCCTTCACTGCTGAAGTCTGCTACCTTGCTCTGGACAAACCAGTTCTCTCATGTGAATTCTGCTGTCACAAACATCCAAAATATTATCAGAAGATCCCTCAGCTTTATAGCTGCGCAGTTCACGTCCAGACGAGGCCACTGCCACAACACTGAACCTGGAGCACTTCAGAAACCCAGCTTGGCCTTGCTGAAATACTTCACTGGGATCCTGCTCTCTCGGGGAAATCAGGAGCTGCCAGGGTAGGAAGAAAAGGTCCTTTTCCTCCCAGCCCCAAAGGTGGGGGGAAAAGGCTGTATTTCAGGTAGTGAAGGTGATGCTAACCGCTCAGCCGAGCAAGCCTGTATACAAAGGTTATCTCCTTCAAAATCTAAAGGTCAGAGACTGAACGTGGATAGCAAGCGTACACACGGGGAAGGGAAGGAAGATCCAAATTCAAGGTGTGAAAATACGACAAGGGGCACTGCCAGAGGTACAGTGTCTGTTCAGAGCATGTCACGGATGGAAAGGACAGACAAGATGGCTGGATTGATCAGTAGGTAAAAGGAGCCCAAGACCAAAGGACAGCCTGAGGCTACAAGAACCGGGTTAATAAAATAATAAAGAAAAACAGGTTTTAACATAAATAGTTTTATTTATATTTAACACAAATAACATACTGGAAGCTACTACTAGCTCCTTGCTCAGGCCTGACCGAAGAGAAATACTTTCCCAAGGAAAGAAAAGTTTTGCCATAGTTTAGAAAGAATTATTCATGTGATGTATCTGAAGGGAAATGCTTCCACGTTACTGCAGAAGAAAACCCAAACCCAGCCACACTGCACCTGCCTTGCAATAAACTCGTTCAGCAAAAAGGCAGCAGTACAGGATTGTTCCACCCTCCTCCGCCCCCTCGGACGTACATACACGCACATCACCCAGTCTGCCCAGCACGCTCTCCATAAGGCAAACTGCTTTTGCTCAGATGCGTTTCGTTCACCATTTATTGCAGAATCATTGTCTAGAGCACAGAAGAGAACGCAATGATGGCATTTAGTGAAGGTATTGGTTTGATCCTTGCATGTTGTTGCAATTAGACCTGCAATTACCACATTCTCTCTCTTTCTCTGTAGTTCTAGCTGTTCTGCTATCCTAATTTTCTACTAAGCATCTTTCATCGATGTGACAATTTAACTCTGCAATATTCTCTCCATTAAAGCAGGGCAGTCCCAAAATCCTTAGCATTTTTTCGACAGCGAACAGGACCCCTGGCAATTCCCATCACACTTGGCTTCCAATTAACTGCCGAACATTAGGTCATTCGAGTCATCCCCAGCAAGATCCCAGCAGTTCCCCGAGCTGTTCAGCTGCAAGGAGGACAAACTTCTGCTTTCATGTTAGGATGGGAAAACTGCATGGGAGCAGGACATCCCTACAGGCTGTCTTTCCCCTAAAATCAACTATAGACCTTGCCCTTCAAAGCCTTTCTCTTAAAGGAAGAGTAAACGTCTCAAGAAAAAACACGCAGTAAAAACAGCATAAGCTGTATTGGAAAAAAAAAAAAAGGTGCTGAAAAGCTGAAATAAAGGGCGGTACAATTAAACACTTGATTCTGGAGTTTATTTCTCCTCTTTAATTATTTCTAAATATTAATACTGTAATGAAATCAATTCTCAGCTTCCAACAAGTGGTCCCCAGCTCCATTTTTTAAATTTCTCCCCATCAAGAGCACTTACTGAAAGCTTTTCCCTCCCTCCTAAAGATCTTGTTAGTTTGGCAGGAAACAGAAGTTCTTGTTGAGAAGTCCTCTGTCTAAAAAGATTCTCTAAAATGTAATCCTAATTTAGTAATTGCTGCAATATCTCCTTATCCCACATGACAGGATATTCCCCAAGCCCCATCAAAAATCTCCCCAGGGACTTTCAGATGCCCTTTCTAACCTTTTTGCAACACCTCTGCTTTCCTGCTTTCTATCAGGAGAGTATTCATTAGAATTACTAAAAAGCGATTCTTCTGGGAATTTCCAAAATTTACCCAACACAGGGCATCTCTGCTAACTCACCATGGACCTTATGCTGGCACACTTCCAGGTGCTCTTTACCTTGACCAGTTTTGAATCAACACAAGAACAGAAATGCAGCTTACTCTAAACGTGCCCTACAAGCAGAATAATTGGGGTTTATGTTCATTATAAACCCAGGAAATTAATGCCCCACAGCAAACTCTGGTGCTGCAGGTTGCAGCTGTGTTTGGGGAGACACAAGTTTGAAAAAGAAGGATAGTGATTTTTTGGAAGGGTGAAGTTTCCCTTCCTTCTGCCAGCAATGGCCAATTCGCCAAAATAGTATGTCTCCTACCATTGAATAAGTATCCAAAAAGAAAACATGCTTTATAATCTTAACCACAAACTAGAGCTAATCCCATGAAAATCTGCTATAGGATGGCAGTAAAATATAGCCAAAAGAATAAAAAAGCCATCTGACCTTAGATACATACATATCAACTCAGGCCCTATTCCTGTTGATGCTTGTTAGCCCCTCCTCAAACATACATACGCACAATGCACCACAGACTTTCTAATTAGCTGAAGAAAAGAAAAATCAATAAGAAAGAAATTAAAGTTACAAATCTAACTGAAGTCAGTCACACACCCAGGGAAAACTTGTTCCTGGGGTAAAGTTTATCTAGTGTCATAATTTTATTGAAATCCTATATCTTCCTATTGACTTTTATCGTTTCAAGCTGGATGCCAGAGTTATCACTATTAGAGCCTCAGTGTTGCTTGAAGGCCTGANTGACTGTGTAACAGAGGTCTATGCTTTCTTGCTTTAAGCTATACAAATACATACACATAAAGAGGGAGATGGTAACTAGGGCTTGACCAGATGTTTAACATTAGTAAAATTAGCAATGTGAGGTGTGGGAACATAAGCCAAAATATGGTCAGAAATATCTGAAAGAACACTTAAATTTATTAGATATATCAGGATATATCTAAACATATAAAATATATTTATATATCGGGACCAATTGATAAAATATATCCTTAAGACACTTCAAAAATTAGTCATGGTAAACTCTGCTCCACGATCAACTATCTTTGATGAACTCATGAATGGCAGGACAGGCCCTGAAATTAGGACAGAGGAACAGTTCCAACCTTTTAAAAGAAGGATGGAAGAGGAGATACAGACTCTAGCAATTATAAATTACTTCAACATTTTGGTATCTCATAAAATACTTGAAGAAAACATTAACAATCAAATTGCAAGCAGCTAGAGAAGAATTAGGGACAAGAAACAATCAACTGAGCCTTAATATGAATAATATCAAACCAGCCTAATTTCCTTCTTTGACAGGTAACTTGTCTACTGAATAAAGGCAAACAATAAATGCGATAAATCTCAACTCCAGTGATGTGTTTATCGAAGAGGAGGATTACAATTCAGCAACATCTCTGTAATTTAGAGAAATGAATTTGTATCAAGGTGACGGAATTCATGAAAGCAAAGCACAGAGCCCGGCGTGCTGTGTCGCAACGCAGACACCAGGTACCATTAACAGGCTACAGCGTCGGTTGGCATCTACCCCTTCTCAAAGCCGCCCGTTTGCACCTGCCTGAGAGAAACGAGTGCGTCCCACTTCAAGCTCGTCGGGATACGAGCACCTGCCCTATACGCCGTGGAAAAGCATTAGCCTAGAAACATGCATGGAGCGACTGACAATTAACAGGTTCTGCCCCAACCTGATGGCTAGAGGAACTGATACGGATGGATACATTGTTAAGCCTTACTTTGTAATTAGGTTTCTCTCCTCAAAGACTACGTTCACATCCCATTGCCTTACAGAAAATGGGGGTGGAGGGGCAAGTAACCACAAAGTGACAGCAAGCCCCAAGAAACGAGCCTAAAGGCAGAGCTGTGGATAAAGGCACATTTGGTTAGACTTTGCTACTACGGGAACACATCTAAGGGAGCTGCATGCCCTCAGCTCCTGACTCTCTTAGGGCACTGCTAAAAAGAGCTAATAGAGTCTTCCAGAACAGACAAGAGAGTCCTATGCCAAATAAAACCAGCAAAAATTAAATTACCAGAAACTTTTCAAATCCTCCTTGTCTACAGCAGCATCTACTATCACCAGAAGGCAAATGGTTCCCCTTTCTCTTATCATCCTTAACTTTTGTACTAATCCATCTTTAAACCAAAATTTTCTGTTTCCAAACCTCCAAATAGCTTCCTTCTCGGCTACAGCCATTTCCCAACATTTCTCTCTGTGGCTGACCTATTTTCACATTACTTTGCAAATTAGAACTGACTGCAGACACATATGTATATACACACCATTGACTTTCTACTCAAGACCTCAATTAAAACAGCATTTACAAAAAAGCCCGTTAACTCCATAAAAATAAAAACATCCAGCAGATTTCACTATCCTCGCACTGACAAGAAGAACGTTAGAGAATGTTTTTTCAAAATATCCTTACCTCTCAAATGTGACTTTCTATATATCAACCCTCTGCTTCCCTTTTTGCCCCTCAAGCTAATATAAGCCAGGAGTCTAAAGATGGATTTAAGCTATAAAGAAGCCCTTCAGATGTACTGCACCCTACAACCACGGCTTCTCCAGCAAAAATAAAATATTTACAAGTCCAAGTACCTCCATCCCTGTCTAACCTGAATAGGCAGAAGAGAGGTCAGAAAGACTGATGTACTCTGCAACCACAAGCACACAGTAAACCAGGAATTAAGCACCCCTCTCTCTCCCATCCTTTCTCTACAACTGATGGTTTTCATCACTTTTTCTGTTACTCTCGTAACGGAGCCATTTTCTTGCTAGGAAAGATACCGTATCATTAAGGTTGAACACCAATTTTCCACCTAAGGTTGGAAGTCTGGTGAAAGCCAGCAGGGGAATCTGTGGTGATAAGCGGACACAACCAGGCAGAGAACCCAAGAAAGACGATCAAAGGCTAATTTTAGCTGCCAGAACAAGGCATTCAGAGACATTCTTAGCTTCCCAACCATCATTTCTTAAATTCTGGAGAGACTCTGCAATCTGACCGCTCTTTTGGCAAACATTCAGCAGGCAGCTTTAAATGTACACCTACAAATACCTGTATATCTTACATGCTCTTATATTCCATAAGTTTTTTCTCCAGATTTACAGTTCTTCCTTTCTAGCTCTTGTCCCTCACCTCTAATGCTTCTCTACAGAGGGCTCAGCTTGTCTTATATCCTGGCAATGGACCAGAGCAAATAAATCCACTGTAACTCTCTTAATCTCTCTCTGATAAATCCCCTGCTTACTATCTTCAGGAAAATTGTGCATGGTCTCTAAAAGCCTCATTTTGCTTATAGCACATACATATGCCAGCTGACAAGCAATCGTACAACTGACACTGCAGCAAACTAAATATTATCTGACTAAAATACCCCTGGGGTCCTCTTGCTTCACAGTGAGTTTAACATGTTTAGTTACGTTTCCTAACCTCCTGCTGCCATGAAATAATTTTATGATTTTTCTTCATTTAACTCCCTTCTACTGGAACGCTCTCCACTGCCTATCTCTAGCACAAGCTTAGTTTTTTATATCTCTGTGTATTTCTCATCTCTTCATTCAAAAAAACCTCCACTTTCTACCATTTCTCTCAGCCCTGCTGCTCGACCGGTGGCAATCTTGCACAAGTGTGAAGCTGCCTTATTCACCTGCCTCAGCACAGGGCCACTCTCCATCTGACACCGGTACCTGACACCACGCATGCAGTTCACATTTTAAAAAATGGTCATTTCTAAAAAAAAAATAAATTAATACCATACCTTCTTCAACCTAGCCACTAGATTACCATCTCTGGCAGAGGGAAGGCATACAACTGACAAGGAAATGTATCCATCCTGACTTACTGGCAATAGAAAACTAATATTTTATTCATCTATTCAAAAAAAAAGAAAAATGAAAAAGCCATATTCAACCCTGAAAAGAAAATTTTGTGAGGGTGCATGAGATTTTTCAGTTCTGCCAGTGTCTATAGCACATAAAAATTCAGCCCTGTGCTCATTCCTTACCCTCAGATTTCTTTTTCCTCCTGCCTACTACGTAACCCAGATATTAGCCTCTATATCTCTTAACAGCCAGTTTCCTGCAGTTTTAACCGCTTAAATATCATTAACTTGGGAGAAAAGTAAACTGAACTGTGCTCTAAGCCGGTGCAGTTATCTCCGCAAAAATAAAGGAGGAGGACTCGCACCACCATCCGGGCTCTGCTCCTGGGGCATGAGGCTAAAACAGAACAGAAGCAGGAAGGCAAATCTCTCGCATCAGTTTTGAGAGGAAAGAAAAATCAGAGACCTGAGATCATCTGCTCATCTCAACATAGCACATTCCACTGAACTTGAAAAGTCATTTCTTGGTCCCCTTACGATGTGCCAACAACTCTAGAAATATGGCAGCTGTGGCTTTTTGAAAAAGACAAAGAAAAAGGGCTTTTAGCTAATGCTTCAGAATATACATGACCTGACTACTTTATTAGAAAATATTAATAATGTCCCATATTTTTCTTAATTCATAAAACGTTTCCTCTACCACCTCCAGGGTATAAAAGCTCAATGACTTCAATAAAAGTGTCAGAAATTATACACCAAGTTATCTCTTAGGTCACCCATAGCATATCTGCATTATCTTTAAAGGATTCTCGTGGGCAGCAGGGATACTACTCCTTGCCCTCGCCGCCCAGCGAGTGACAGCTCCTTAGGAAGACGACACCGCACAGAGAAGACTGAAAAGTCTGGCTGTGTACCTGCTGCAACAGAAGTGTCTCAGGCAAACGAGCCAAGTAACGTGCACATTAACACACACGAAGCCTACAGACAGACACCCACAGCACCTACACTGCAAATCATCACATCATGTCTGACCAAATTTGCAAGCCATAGGGTTGGATGCATCTATACAAAAGGCCTTTCTGCCCACTATACGTTGGGATTAAAATGTTTTCACTTACCTATAACAACTGTTGAACTCTTCCTTCAGTTACTGTCCCATAACTACTAGGGAACTGCCCAGACGCCCGCAGCATTCATAGATCCACCCTGGTGTAGAATACAGAGGGTAAAAAACCCAAAGAGCCCACACATACAATACCACATCCAGTGCCTACCCAGCCCTGATGCTCAAGCTGTTGACCAAAAACCATAAAGCATTTTGTAAAGTGCAGGAGGCACAGTGTGCAACTTCCATACTAGATAAACCATATAAGGCAAAAGAATACATAAATGTATTCTTCTTGAAATAATAATAACCATAAAGGGTCATTTCCCACCCAAGCCTTGCTCCCAATAGTAAGACTGGGCTAGCTTAAGGGACAGCTTATTTCATCACACCCAATAATTTATCTAGGCAAAGCAATAATAAGCCATTACTTGGAACTAAGATTTACTTGGATGCGGTCAAAATACTAATTTTACATTACACAACACACGTTTCACATTACCCAAACGATGTGGGTTACATGTTTTAACTTGTACCCTTTGAAAATGTGAAGGAGCAATCATTTTAACGCTTTGAGTTTATAAGCCTACCAAAAAGGTTAAAAGGAAAAACTGCACCCAGCAACACCTCCTTGGCTTTTTTTTTTT
>VZTL01050432.1:0-22495 GCA_013400535.1 Scopus umbretta | reverse complement strand
GGGGGGGGAGGAATTACTGGATATTTTTTGATGAAATGTCGGGCTTTGTGGGTAGTGGCAATACATCTGCTCCAGATAAAATACAGCTTTGATGGGCTGGTAGCAAATTAATACCATAAGTTGCCTAATAGGAGACTGATGTAACTGATAACAGTTGTTTCTTCTGACTTGAAAACCTTTTTGATGTGTGAATCCTAAAGAAATTGGTACGGGCTTAGAAGCCCAGTAATCGTCATATAAATGTTAAAATTAACTGTCTAATGGTCATTGTGTCAGCAGTATCCTGCTGCTTGTTGGTTGTATTTGAGAATATTGAGTATCTCAGTCTAACTGCTAGGATATAAACCAGAAGAATATGTTATTGTAGAGAGACTATTTAACGAAGAGTCATTGGGAAAGCTTTAGTGGGGATGGTGTGTAAGAACAGGGAGAGGGGCTATGATGCAGGGATGGGAGGTGATGCGAGTGCCTTGCAGAGCAGCTGGGGAGGCTGAGTGGCGCACGCAGTGCTGCCAGGCACCATGGGAAGATCTCCAACAGGGGAATCTGCTTTGTGCATGGGGTGAATGGGGGATTTGTTGGGGGGGCAGCCTGGGTCACAGGGGCTCCTGCCCAGAACCCCCCGGACATTACCCTTCCAGCAGTAAACACATGCTGTAGGACCAACATAAGTAGGGCCATGGGAATACCCCAAGCACAAAGCCCCTCTGTGCCACTGCCGGTTGAGCAGGAGGCTGCAGAAGGGAGAGAAGGGGCCTGTGTGCTGCCCGCTCCTTTGTGTCTGTCTCCTGCTGCTGCAGCTCAGCTTGTGCAGTCTCTAGCACCCGCCAGCTCTCCAGGATTGCCATGTGCTTTTCTTTCTTCCAGGAAAACAGGGCTCCTCCATTGTGTCTTGCGCAATTTCCCAGGGTTGTATCCCAGTCACAACTCTAAAAGCAGCAAAAGGATGAGGTGCTCCCACCCCAAGCAATGGTGCATGTACGGATAGCACATAGCAGAGTGGTTGCCATGGCTGAATTATGTCTGCATGCAACCTGGGACTTTGTTAGGGGAAGGAGGGAACAGATTTATTCAAATGCATCTGTATCCCACAAGGAGCCCATATGCAGTGCATTGGTCTTTGCTAACAGCACAGCTTATGAGGGCGTCACCCTCTTTTTACTAACTCCCTGCCTTCTGAACCAAGAAAACAGAGCTGGGAGAAAGTCCAGGAGTTACCCCTGCCCTGAGGCAGGATCAGCTACAACAGTGCTGGCAAACAGAGACTTCATTTGTCTGAAGACAGCTAACGTGTCTCCCTTGCTCTTCTCTCTCTAAACTAAACAACCCAATTCCTTCAATCTTTCCTCATAGGTCAAGTTTTTAGACTTCTGATTTTTCTTCTTGGTCTCTTCTGGAGTTTCTCCAAGTGGTCTACATCTTTCCTGAAAGGCAGTGTCCAAAATTGGGCATAGAACTTCATAGGAGGCTTTGCCAGTGTTAGATGGAGTTACTGCAAACTGCTATAGCTGCAAGAATGTTTTCTCTGGAAGTGCTACTTAACCAATTGCTCACCACATTGTCTTTGGATGATGGCTATTTTCTAAATGCCGTATTTGCTTCTGTCCTTACTCAACTGAGTTGGGTGTTTTCCCCAGACTTTCCTTTATTTATCAAATTTATTTTGAATTCCAGTCCTATGTGTGAGTGTGCTTTTGCTCTCAACTTGGAATTATCACAGACATAGGCGCACTCTTTACTCCGTCTTCCAGTTCACTAACACACATGTGTGTGCACATGGCACAGACTACTTCAAGCACTCTGCCCGGCTGCGTAGCCTAGATCCATAGAGTCTACTGGGGTTTGAGATGTGTAGGGCTGTGTGATTTCAAAGTATCAAATGTCTCTGAAAGACGGCATCCAAAAAAATGTATTATGTTGTTTGGTTTATCAGTTTTGCTGACATGTCAGTGTTTGTACTTCAGCACTTGTAAGCATTTAATCTGGAAAAACATAATCCAGTAAATGTGTGTTTATGACTGTGTATAGCACCATAAGGAGGGCCAGAGATCACACCAGTATTTAGGCCACAATCTTTGCCATACGAATAATTAAAACTTGGAGCAAAGCTTCCCACACTGTTCCCTGTAACAGCTGTAAGAAGTGATGTAAAATTCTGATCTGGAGCTTGAATTTTAATTTCAGCATGTTCAGTGTCTTGCCCTGATATTTTGAAAGAAAACCTCCTAAACCAAAGCAATTCACTTACTGTGTACGTGCTTATATGTATATTCTAAGACAAGCCTGAGAGTCTTGCCAGCCTAAGAAAAGACTTTTCCAATATGTTGGCCTGAAACAGGTGGTTTGTATTACTTTGCAGCAAAATCTTCCTAAGTAACTTGGACAAGAGCATGTTTGAATGAAAAAGGCAGATGAAGAATAAGAAGTCAAACGGGGACAGAGAAAACTGCAGAAAAAGGATGACAGATGAAGCAGTGTGGCTATTCTGAGTGTTTATGGACTCAGATGTTTGGTTGCAGTGAGTCTGAAGACAGGAGTGCCTTTTTAGGTAGTGTGCCTCAAATCTGATGCAAGTTCAGCAACCTCACTGAGTGTGCAATTCATCCTGATAAACTTCATGACTATCAAAATCTCATTTTCCCTCAGCAGAAGGGTAATGTGCATCCCCCAGTCCACCTTGAACAGCAGCACTGACTGCTCCCATCCCCTTTCCCTGCCATCACTGCCAGCAGAACTTCATAGACATGAATTCCTGCAGTTAGTAAATGTGCACAGACTGCATTGCCAGAGCCCCTGTCTACTGGGATCTCTGCTGACCTGGATGATGTTTGTCTGCAAGCACCTGCCCTGACGGATGCTCCTTCTGCCCAAGCTGCCCACCCTGTGCCACAGAGCTGGTCACAGGTGCTGGATGCATTCAGGCTGCTGAGGGATTCAGACACCATTCAGGCATGGGCTCCTGTGCTCTTTCAGCTGGCAGGCAGGCAAGTTGTTGCTCCTTGCTTTAAAAATATAGTGGCATCTGACTCATTTCAATCCATACTGTTCCAGAGTTCTCAGTCTTCAAGTATGCCTCTGTCCCTTTGTGATGGGCCATAATGGCTTCTCAGCAGTGTGCTGTGTTGCTCTGATATGTTCAGGTTCAGGAGCTCCACAGACTATATTTCCATTTGCTGGGCTATGTGATTGCATGAGCATCCAGCAGCTCTCCCCCAAAGACTGGATGTGTGCTTAGGAAACCAGTTATTGGAGAGACTCCCAACAGACTGCAGCAGCTACGTGGGTGATCAGCAGCAGAAGTAGCTGCCAGCTGATGGGCAGGATTCGTAAGATGCTGTCTTAGTCTCTGTCGTCACTCCAAGCCTTGTGGGCAGGAGGCAATGTGTCTTGGAACTCCCTTTGCTTACAGCATGTAGCAGGGCTAGTTTAATTAAATGTGATCAAATGTGGGTTTGCTGGGATTGTGTAGGAGAGGTGCTGGGTTGACTTAGCACTGGCCATGATGGTACATGATCACGTGTCTGAGGTAGTACAGGTCCCTGCCTCACTTCATTTAGGCTAGGACTATATCATCTCCTGGTGTAACAGGTACATTACTGTGCAAGGCTAGTCTCATTGCAGCTCTGGTCAGAATACTCAAGACGAATAAAAGCAGATTATTCTGTATGCAGAGAGGGGCTGCAGGACTGCTCAGGTAGATGGAGAAGGCTGGAAAGACAAAAATCCAGAAAGGATCATTTCTTACAGGTTGGTTAAAAGAATAAATTCCAGGAGGATTGAGAGTTGCAGAAGTTTTGAGACAGAGGTGAAACAAAGGCAGAAGTCTATTTGACTGGCAATAAATAAATTAACATGGAAAATGAGAATGTTTCTGACCATACAGAGGTGTGCTGAGAGCACAGAGGTGATGGTGGGAACTGTCCTTGTCAGCGTGGCCCTTGTGCAGCAGAAGAGTGATGGCCTTGCAGTACAGCCTCGTGTGACCCTTCTGTAACCGGCTGAGTGTAAGCATCCAAAGGACAGAGCAGCCATCAACTTTAGCTGTTGTGCTAAGCCAGAGCTTACAACAGTATTTGTATTTATTAGAGGTGATGGATCATAGTGAAGTTATCTGACCTGAGCATGGCTTTGGACTATGCACAGCATCTCTCCTTTTCTGCTTGACAATCCTAATTTCTGTTCTTAAGCCAGCCTTAGCCTCTCCTTATTGCATCTCTAGAATCAGCTGGTTGCCTGATTCCTTTTAACATTTGTTGCTAAGTCTTGTTTGGTCAGAAGGGAGTTGGGAGGTGGGCAGCCTTAGCTGTGAGTGACATCTCCTGGTGTGCAGAGCTGCCAGTGACTTAGCATGATGTCATCTGGAAGAGCAGTTTCCTATTTGTCTTGAGGCTCTGGAAGACACTGGTGACAATTCTGCTTCTTTGCCTTCACACGGAGCTGCCTCCCACACTGGTGTGGTCCTTCCTGGGTTATTCACTGAGAGCAACAGGGTTTCTGCAGCAAAACTGCTTTAGATGGACTGGCTCCCAACGTTGTTCTCGTTGACAGCTAACTCAAAGACAGAAAGGATATTAGATCTGTTTATGTTCTGGGACCTGCACCAATTACTGGATGGAACCCATGGCAGCCCCTACCAAAAAAAAAAAAAAAAAAAAAAAAAAAAAATCAAAATTAGGAACAGACAGAGATGCCTGAGCAGCAGGGCTGTGCTCCAACATCTGGAGAGTGCTTAATGCCTGAACAGCCAGGCGGGGCTCTGGGCTTTGGGGTAGGGAAGAAGAAAAGCAGCATCATTTCTATGCCTACTTATTGCCTTGCATGATGTTTTTATCACCACTTACAGTGGGCAGTATAGGAGAAAGAGCAGAGATCTGTCTCTATATGGGTTCTGGTTGGACACAGAGATTAAAGATTAAGCAGGCATGATCTTCTGCTGAGGAAAACTGCTAGTGGAAGAAAAGTCCTGGGGCCTAGCAATGAGAGGTGCTAGAGGGTCAAGTACGGTCCCTCTTGGTGGACACTGAGGAGTGCTTACGTGGCATTCAGGGATGTGAATGTGGGGTGCAAAGAAGCTCGAGGAGTCTAGGCAATAAGTTAATTCTTTAGCTGCTGCATAACCTGCAACTATGTCTAGAGCCGATGGAGGTAACCAAGTGTGCGGAGAAGGGAACTTGTTCAAATACCTCACCTTTCTGAGCAAATGGCAGGTGAGTTATTTTAATTACATTGAATTATTTATCTGGATTTGCAATGTTATGGTTTGGTTTTGTTTTTGTTTTTTTTTTAAATAATTAAGTATTCAGGTCTGTACACTTTGAGTGCTATTTGGAAGGTTATTGCTTTGCTAGGCCACCTTCTGGACTATGCTTATCATTTTGTACCTTTTCTTGTACGAAACATTGCAACAAAATGCTGCTTGGGTAGCACTAGAGTTCACACAGGTGGATCTTCTGGTATGGGATACAGCAATGAAATTGCATATCTACAAATCTCAGAGTCCTGAAAAGTGCTCATGATACGGAGCTAAAATTCAGGTAAAAGTCATGTTCAGGGTTAAGAAAATAATGTGCCTTGGGAAAAAATGGCTAATCTTAGGTTGCAGGTGGGATGCAGACAATTATCGTTATGCCTCTGCCTACAGACAAGGGATTTCTACAGCTGTTTATCGGGATGGCCCATTACAGCAAGAAAACTGTTCCTGCTTTGCTGTTACTTTCAGAGTGTGGCTGTTGAAAAGATACAGCAGACAGACAATACCCATCACAACAGGAAGTCTGAAAATCTTAGAAATTATGCAAAGTCACTCATCCGTTGTTCCTATGACAGTAAACACCCAACAAAGCCGTTAGGCGTTGCCTCTAGGCACAATCTCAGAGTCAGGGTGGCAATAATTACGTGGATGTGCTGTGCAACTGTCAGCAGCAGTTTCGGCTTTCAAGCATGCTAGCTTCATACCTATACTGTGCAGCTAATTTTACATTATACCATCTGGTTTTATTCATTTTTCTAGTGTTAAAATAATTTTTGTTCAATAGATATGCTCAGTGCTATCATAATCTGAGCCAACTACTCACTCCAATGAGAAGAAAAACCTCCCAGCTGTCATTCTCTGCTGTTTCTAATCACTGCAAGCTATGAGTTCCGGGGCCTTTTTGAATAAAGCTGTATAAAATGCATTTTTTCCTCCTACTGTCTGGTATGTGCACTAGACTATTTTTTTAAGCTGCATTCTTGGAGATATTAGCAAGCATGCTGTGCCTCGTACAGGCACTCACAAAATGCGAGCATAACAAGCTTCCAAATTTCACAGTTAGCCTCAGCAGATTTACACATGAGCACAATGAAAGGGAGCACAGAGCTCCAGGTCACCGTTAGGTTTCCAATGGACCTGCCTGCAGGGAGATTTTCAAAATAAGTTCTCTTGGCACTTTTAGGTTCTGTTTTTTCTAGGTAGGTGCAAAGACGTTCTTTGTCTACAGATAAAGATTTCCAGAGGTGCGTTGCTTCTTTTCACTTGGGCTAACTTCTGAAAATAACTCTAGGACTTGGGGTAACTTCTAAGGTTGGGTAACACTGTATAGTTCTGGCGCCTAGGACCACCTTTGATGTAAAACCAGAGTGGTTAGGTGACCCTGTTCAGAACTTGAATGCTTTTCATAAATATTCATGACATGGGGTGCCAGGATGGATTTGGAGCATTGACCCAGTATCACCTGAGGGCTGGAGAATGACCTCTGGAACTCCAGTTCTGGTATGCAGGTGCAGAGCAGGTTCAGTCACCTTACCTTCTTGGAGCATGAAGATAGTTGATGTAGTTGCCTGCACAGAGGTATTGTCACCCTGGAAGACCTGTAATGTACTTCTGAACGTCTCCTGGAGTATTTGTGTATAAGAACAGAAATTAATACCCATGTGAGCAGTCAGACAACCAGTGCTTTTGAGTATGGAGCGTCAGTGTGGCTAGAAATGCATTTTATGTCGTAGTGGGAGCAGGTATGTCCCCTAGAGTGCTGAAGCTATTTGTTAGTTGTAAGCGTTGAATGTACAGCTAGACTATAGATCTGGAAAATGCTTTTGCTGATACCTTTTATAGAGCTTCATGTTGTAAGATGGTATTTTACTAAACAATACCAAAACTGGCTAAGCCTAAGTTGTGAAGTGAGATTTCCACCTTGGGATATATGGAGAATCCAAAGCAGGAAAATATAAAACACAGCATCGCGCTGGCCACTAACAAATGCGGGTATATGTATATTGGTTCTGAAAGCTCAAATGCTGTATTGGTTGTGAATTATTTCCATCAGCCATAAGTGTTTTTTTTTTCAGCATTCTACTGCAAACCATGTATTTTAAGCTACAAAAATCTTAATTTGTTAGATAAGTCATACTAAATATATCAGTAACAGTTAAGAAAACAGACTGTTACAAGTTTTGCAAAGTGTGTGATTTTTAACCATATTATGCCAATTCTGCAAATATAGGCTATTCATAATTTACTGGTCTTGTGAGAAGTGACGTCAAAAATCTCCACAGATTTCTTAAATACACTGTGGAGTGCAGATCATATTTTCTATACAGTGTTGCCAAGGTGCAGGACAGCATTTCTTGAACTGCCACATACTGAAGTGTAAATCGTACATAAACATTGGGGGGAAAAAAAAAAAAAAAACCAACCTGAAGCACAAAGTATACTATGACAAAATGTTGCAGGCATTAAAGCTTCGAGTTCTTCAAGGCTATGCTGTTTATACATTAGCGGTCTGTTCTTTCAGCTTCTTCAGGATTATTAAGCCAAATGCAAAGCTATAGAAGTTAGTGTTTGCCCCATACAGATGTTTTTGCTATATGGTTGCTCAGCCACCTGCAGGTATCTCAAGGACAGGCTGACCATAAGCTGCATCTTGAAGTCCTCCTTCATGACCACCTGGCACAGCCCGTGAGGGCTGAGCTCTGCCTCTAAGAAATCCCACACGAGGACATGGAGCAGGGATAGGCAAAGGCAGATGCTTCATAGCGGAAAGGGCCTATAGGGATGTGCCTGAAGACCTTTGGGGTGTGAGGTAAGATGGGCTACTGAGATACTAACATCTTTTTTCTGCTCTAGTCACAGGTACCAAACCAAAGATGTCCTGGACAAGAAAGATTCTACTCATCCTGGGATTCCTCTCTATTTTGGCCGTAATTGCTTTAATTGCTGTAGCAGTGACCCAAAACAAACCACTTCCGAAGAATATTAAGGTATTACAAGCTGGGATTCTTTCAGGAAAACAAGCCAAGCTGGGGGTTAGGCATGCATAGGTGCTCCAGGACGTGTTGCTGCTCTTGCTGGGTCTGGCTAACCTCTCTTTCTGGCTCCATGCACCTCACCATCTTGTTTTACATCTTCATGTACAAACAGATATGGCTTCACAGGGATCATCTCTTAACTAATCAGTCACAGTTTTGCTGCTTCTCTGCTCTTGTATCGTTTGATTGAAACTTTGCACTGAAGCACTACTGAGAAGAGTAATAACACAGCATGTTCCCACAGCTGCCAGATAGGCTGTTCACTTCTGGTTCCCCTGTGTGTGGAGACCAGCACACACTGTGTCTGGTTTGGTGCCTCAGGTGCAATGACGGCTTTGTTTTGCCCACAGTATGGCATTGTGCTGGATGCAGGGTCGTCCCACACTAACCTGTATGTGTACGAGTGGCCAGCAGAGAAGGAGAACGACACTGGGGTGGTGCAGCAGGTGGAGGTGTGTAAAGTCGAAGGTAAGAGAAGAAAAGGGAGCTGTGGAAAGGGCACAGGATGAAGAAGAGATAATGCAACCAAAGGGTGGGGGAGGAGAAACCTGGAGGAAGAGGCTAATAGTGAAAACAGTGTTAAATCTGTGAGCTAATGTATATCCCACCGCTTCCTATGGGAAGCTGTGTGTGCCTGACCTTCCTGGGAGGAAAGCTGGATCCCCTTTTTCCTTTGTTTGTAGGATGCTTGGAAGTAAGTGCTTTTTGGAAAAACCTACCCCAAATAATGTATTTAAATAAAACATCTGCTTGCACCCTTGCTGAAGTGCCAATGAATATCAGGCAGCAAGAGGGGAGACCATGGTTTCCTCTTTTTCAAGGTTTCTGTGCAAGCTGGGCTTGCAGGGCAAGGTTGCTCAGCTTACACATGTCATGGTTTATTTTTTATTCTATTTAATTGCTGTATAGATATTATATGGTTTAGGAAGGCATAAACAAAGCCCAAGGATGCACATGACAAGGAACAGAGTAGACCATCATAGATTGTTGTGCTCTGCGAGGAGAGCTGTTGTCGGAGCCTGCCTGGGGTCTTTTCAGCCCTGTCTGCAGTGCAGGAGAGAGACACGTGCTGTTATTGAGCTGCTGCGATAGCTATTTGGCTCTGCAGCATGCCATGCCATGAGCAGGACACTGAACATACAGCAACCTGGAGCAAATGCAGAGTGGGCTTCACTGCTGCCCATGCAGGCGCTGGTCCTGGGGCAGTCCATTCACCAGGGGACACATGGCAAGGAGGGACAATGAATTTTTCTTTGGGTTAGCATGAAAGGGGATAGCTGCAAAACACTCAGTGCTGTAGTGCGAGCATACAATACACAAACAAATGATAGCACCTTCCCCCAGAGGACTCGGCATAGTGAAGGGTCAGGGATTTTCAGATGCAGTTCCAGGATACACCCAGGAAGAAGCAGAGATGACTCTGCAGGTGTCCAGGACATACTAAGCAAATGATCTGTCTCACTGCAGCCCTCATCGCTAGTTCATAGCCTGCTTCACAGAGAGCAGCGTTAGATGCTGGGCACTGCAGCTGTCCCCGCATGCATCAAGCTTAGTTGGTGCTGTAGGATTTCTGAAACTCCTTAGAGATGGGGTGGTCGAATCTGATGTTGCTGCCTGTGATAGTGATACGGTTTAACATGACAGCACTCTGGGGTTATGCCTGGAGTTTGAGCAATGAAGTGTCCTTATTTCTTGAAGGCCCTGGGATCTCAGGTTACTCCCATTCCACGGAGAAGGCAGGTCCCTCTCTGGCACAGTGCCTAGGACAAGCAGAAGAGGTGATTCCCTCCAAGCAGCACCAAGAGACACCCATCTACCTCGGAGCAACTGCTGGCATGCGACTTCTCAGGTACTGCAGGGCCTGTCCGCTTCTCCTGCAGCACTGCGCCTGTGACCTCCATGGATACTCAGTGGGGGCCTCCTGGGCAAAGTCCTTGGTAATGTTGCCAGCTCACACTTTGCCCAGATACCCTCTTCCGCTGCTGGCCTCTCTGAGCCCTGAGTCTCCCTGGGCACATCCCCTGCTTGCCCAACAGGTCCATTTCCACTTGCTCCAACCTTCCATTATCTCCAGCACCCGCATGCAGCACAGAGACACCAGGAGGGTAGCAGTGCCCATGCTGATGCTCAGACATTTCCCTATATCAAGGGGATGCTCAGACATCCCCCATAGTCTGACATTAGGCCTCAACCAGGATTTTTGAGCCCAATCATGTTGTGGCTCCCCATATACCTTGACTCAGCCTGAGACCATCAGAGCTAAGGTAACTTTACAACCATATCCTCCTTTAATTCCAATTTGTGATTTTCATGGGGATGCCGCAGACCTCTTGCCTGTCTGGGACAGGGAACTGATCTTATGTATGTATTGCCTGAGAAATCTCCCTGGGGATATCGGAGGGCATGGATTTCTTCTGTAATGGTGATGGTGAAGAGTGAGAGGAATCTCCATGATGCGATCCCTACCAGGGCATGTGCTCCAAGAGAACAAGAGAGCTCAGGTCCCTGCTCCAGGTACAAATCTCAGCTGCGGGATCTGTAAGTGTCAGCACTGGTAGCAGCTGTTCTGTCAAGGTGTGACAGAGGGCATGGCCAGTTAGAGCTGGATGTACCCATATGGATGATCGTTCTGTTATAATTAACGCTTGGTGTGGAGTTGCATCCTGCCTACTCAGAATAAAGCCCACAGGCTGCAGAGATCTGTCAGCCAGTCACTCCATCCTTTCTTCCATTCATCCAGCTTGGAGGATAAAAGCGCAGCTGACAGAGTCTTGTCCTCAGTAGAGAAGACGCTACGCTCAGCTCCCTTCAACTTCCAGGGTGCCAGAATCATCAGCGGTCAGGAAGAAGGAGCCTATGGATGGATCACCATTAACTACCTGCTGGGCAATTTCAAGCAGGTACTGTATCAAGGGCAAGTCCATAGTTAAATCATTGCCTCGCAGCACTTTGTAAATCATGCCTTGCAGTAGAGCGTCGCACACACTATCTTCCCTTGTAAGCCATTTACTAGAGATCAGGAACTGCATGTCTTGCCTCAGAAACTACTGTGAGTACCTCCTGATACTTACTATTATCAGGATGTACCACTGTAGTCAGGCTTAAAGCATTAAAGCACCAGCATCTTCGATTACTTTGCTTGGGTACAGCATCCTCCTCACTTCCTGATGTAAAATATTTCTGTGTCTGCAAAGTTTGACAGTGATTCTTTACTATTGAGCTTACAGTGGAGCTGAAACAGTAAGTTAGCTGTTTTTTTTCTCATAACGATTGTATTAGATTTCATATTTTTAGTTCTCCTGCAAACACTCAGACATGATCCATCTTCTGCTTTTCCAAGCCTGCATCTTTCTTGTATCTTGTTTGAGCTCTCATTTCGTGCTCCCCTCCAGATCTTCCTGCCTTTCCTGTGTTCTCTGCTTCTGCTTCTCCCTCAAAGGTCTTTCTTTTTTTTTTTTTTTTTTCCTCCCAAATAAATCTTCTCCATGCCTGATGTTTCTGCTTTACTTGGAATTTTTTTTTTTTTTTTTTAAGTCTGGCTGGACAAAACTTCTACATTCCCTGAAATCCATAAGTGAGACATCAGGAGCATTAGACCTTGGAGGAGCCTCAACACAGATTACCTTTGTACCAAATGAAATCTCTTCTGAGTCCCCAGAGAACCTGCTCTACTTCCGTCTCTATGGCAAGGATTACCTAGTGTATACGCACAGCTTTCTCTGCTATGGGAAGGACCAGGCTCTGCAACAGAAACTGGCCAGGGACCTACAGGCAAGTACATCTGTAATTGCAGGTGGAGATCCTAGACCCTCCTAGCTGACAGTGGTACTGTAAAAGTTGCTGTGTCCCAGCTAAATCTCTCATTCCTTAGTCTGGGTTTGGGAAATGTGATTACCCTCTATATAGACTAGGCAGATGCCCAAAGAGATGACAGTCAACATTTTCAAAAGTACTACCTAATTGAGGTGCCTTTATTCTTGGGCATGGGATAGCAGGAGTACTGCGCTTAACTGAAGTACTACAGGGAGGTGATGTTTCACCATCTCTGAGAATCCCAAATATGCAGCAGCTTCACAAAATGTGGCTGAAAGTAATTTGCCCAGGGTCCTACAGGGAGGCAGTGGCAGTATCCACATCTCTCAAATCACAGCTAATGCCTTAAACCACCCTCATCACTTTGACCCGATGTGTGTATCTTGGTGTGATGTACTGTGACAAGTCCCTTGTGGTCACCCTTCATTGTGGCTCTTTCCCAGGGTGTTAACGCTAGAGCAAAGTGTAACAGCTTGGGTTGATTTTACTTTCAGACCGTGGAGAACAGCAGCCTCCTTGACCCGTGCTTTCACCAGGGGTATCAGAGGACTATAAATATAAGTGACCTCCTCAAAAACCCTTGTATATCAGCCAAGGAAAAGCAATTCCCTTTCAGTCAGCTGTACATACAGGGAGAGGGGGATTATCAAAAGTGCCGAAGAAACATCCAGAAACTCTTTAATAAAACCAATTGTCCTTACTCCAGTTGCTCCTTCAATGGGATATACCTACCTCCATTACAAGGGGATTTTGGGGTAAGTTTTCACATTCTTCAACTCTCTATAATATCAGAATATCAGAAGAGCAGAAACTCAGAGTAATGCTAGAGTCTATTCTCCATGGCTGGGGCAAAAGTCATTTACAAGAGGTCTTTTTGGACATGTAACGACAATAGTAGTGCTGTACTTGCTGTGAGGACAGCACATGTAAGAGCTACCCCACTGAATACTGGCCTACCAGCACAGTGCTGTTGTCATTCTAACCCATCTCCTGTAGGCATCTCCTTGGGGTGCTCCATTTACTGATTCATTTTTCAAGCAGTCCTTCCTGATGGCAGGAGAAGCAGGAGAGCCTGCTGCAGGCCGTACATCGTACGCTGCTCCTGCAAACCTTGTCTCCCGAGGTCAATGGTAGTACCAGATCTGAAATTTATCCAGAAGTGTGTGAGCACTACCGAAAGCAATCGGTCAGCTCACCTGTCTGCTTCCCGGATGTAATGAGGAGACAGTGCATGCTCTGGACACGTCATGAGTGACACCACACTGAACATCAGTCCTGGAGCTGCAAGACGTCAGTGGCTGTGAGGCTTTCTGGGGGAATTCTTAATACCCGCTTGCCCTGTTCATAAGCTGCCCCCACCTATCAGCTATTGGCCGTGGTCAGAGATAGGTTTTCTGGACTCTGTACACAGCCCCAGAATATAATCCAGTCCTTTCAGACCATCACCTCTGTGGTTCGTGGCGATATTGGCTGCATGCTCATCTCATTCAGTTGCCGAAATGGGATCACGGTTGTGATGGCAAGCAGCACTCACTGTGTGCTACTCTGTCACCGGTGTGTAGAGGAGAGGGATTTACTGAAGTTCTTCAGGATACTGTGGTCAGTGAAGTTCCTACCTCCATCTTCCTTTTGGGGTCCTTGGATCTCATCAGCTCTGAGGGGTGTGTCACAAAATGACATGGCTCTTGAAAATAAACCTACATTTGTGTGTGATGTTGTTTCTTAGAGTTCTCTATTTGTAAATAAAACCATTTTCTTTTGTGGGATTTCCACTGCCCTGCTTATGCTGAGGCCCAGTCAGGTTAAAACATTCTTTCTCCTTCAGGCTTTTTCTGCTTTCTACTTTGTGATGAACTTTTTGAACCTGACCAGTGAACAAAGCCCCGTTGCCCTGGACAAAGTGGCTAGCACCATTGAGAGCTTCTGCGCCCGGCCTTGGCATGAGGTGAGCAGTGCTTGTGGCAGTGGGCTGGGGCTGCCGAGTGGCTAAAAGCTGCCGATATTTTTCTGTAGGATAAATGGTTGGGAGTAACTTCCAAGGCGAGAGGGGAGAAGATTCCTCACCAGCACCTGCAGTGGATGCTCAGGTGCAAGCTGGGGCAGCAGGAAGCTGTGTATAACAGCTTGGTGACTCCATCCTTCCCTAGGTGAAGACAGCATATCGCCAAATAAAAGAAAAGTACCTGAGTGAGTATTGCTTCTCTGGAGCCTACATCCTTTCTCTCCTGGAAAATGGCTACGAATTCACTGAAAAGAACTGGCAAAGGATCCACTTTCTTGGAAAGGTGTGTTTTGTGGTGGGGAGGGTTCTACCCTAGCAGCTAACCACAACCTCTGCTGCACATCCTAGCCCATTTTCCCCTAGAGGTGACACTGCCCCGGCAATGCCGCAAGCAGCCCCTGCACCTCCCAGCTCTGATTCTGCTCCTCTCCTGTTTCAGATTGGCAGTAGCGATGCAGGCTGGACCCTGGGCTACATGCTCAACCTGACCAACATGATCCCTGCAGAGGAGCCCGTTATGCCCCCTCTTTCCTATGGCAGCTACGTGGGGCTGATGGTGCTGTGCTCCCTCGTGCTGGTGTCCGTGCTCCTGTTTGCCTGGCTTCTCTTCCACAAGCCCAAGTGCCTGCAGAAGGGGATTGTTTAGGAAGAGCCTTGGGGGGAGAGGGGTCATGTCACCCTGACTGCTCAGGGCTAGGAGACCCTGGCAGGGCAGGCTGTACTGCAGAGCCCCTCTCGCTGAAGCTACTGACTGTGTACAACAAGGGCATTTATATCTTCTGACTCACACTTGCACTGACAGATGTCGGGACATCAGGCTCGCCACCTCTCTCTGCCAAGGACAGACAAGCGGGTGTCCCCTCCTTGAATGGGTCATACTTCCATTCAGTGAAAATTTGCTGCTTGTTGGTTTTTGCCTTGTGCACAGCATTATAAAGAGAAAAGCAGCAGCAATCTGGGAGCTGGTGCTCCTGCAAGGGTAATCTCAGGGTTACACATCCCACTGAGCTCTTGGGAGCAATCACACACAGGGTGATCCTGCTCCTCTTCTGCTGAAGGTGTTCCCAAGAGTCCTTCCCGCACCAGCACACCTCTACTCACCTCCCCGTGCCCTGGGCCCTCGCAGCCCTACAGCTGGGTACAGCCACCTCCACCTAGCTGGCCCTGAAGGCTGGCCAGGCTCCCAAATGCCACTCTAGGAAAAGAAGGGACGAGGATGAAGAAACTGAGTGTGCTGCTGGTTCTCAGCCCTTACCTGGGCTCTGGTGGCTGTCTGCTCCTTTTGCAGGTGGCAAGAAGCCTCTTTCCCACGTCTTCCTGATGTTGTTGCTGGACCAAAGCTGGCTCACTGTTACACTGAGCCATTCCCATGTCCCTAGGGTACATCAAGACATGAGTTCCTAGCCAGGCATTGCTGATTTTTGTAGGAACAGCTTATACTGGCCGAGGATCGTTGACCAGTAACGAGTGCTTATGCCTACAGGGACCCTGGTGTGATCGGCGTGCCTACAGGTATACACCCACTAAAGCAATCCAGTGTCACTGTGCTGATCATACGGCAGTCTCTGATCTAGGGAAAATGTTTATTAGGTCATGTTCCTTTAGAAATAGAAAGCTGGCAGCAGTTAACCAGCATGAGCATGCACAGATCAAACCACTATTTCTACCAGCAAAATCAGTGAAAAATTGCCTTTCCTTCCCTCATGACTTAGGCTTATCCCATGACCATAAGACCCAGGGCTTGTGAGTGCACATACTGCAGCCCATCTTCTAGCACACAACTAGGGTGATGCCACTGATCAGGTTTATGAATCACTTTCTTCTATTTTCCATTCCTTGGTCAAAAAAAAAAAAAAAGAGAGGTAAGTCAGAAATCCATTTTTATAAAAACACTTGGAAACCACTGGTGCCTGTCTACCTCCCAAGACATCTCAGAAATCTCTTCTCCCAAGTGCTGAGGCCAAAAGAAAGCAGATATTGTGGAGAGAAAGGCATGGCAAACACACACCTTCACCTGTTTCCCCCCCGAGCAAAGCTCTAGAAGGCATGTAGGGAATCAGGATGTGCAACTGCAGTAAAGCCTCCTCCTTTAGGCAAGCACAGACACAGAGTTTGGGGTTTTCATGCTCTCCCGGTCTGTCCCTCTGCACAGTGCAAGCTGTAAAATCTTCCCCAGTTATTTCTACTTCATGCCTGTAAGTAGGAGCCATAACATATGAAGGACCTAAAGGTAAGGGAAAAATCTACCCTGTCTTGTGGTACGATCTTTGGGCAGTTCATTGTTCTTCCAAAAATCTGTGTCTTATTTTTGCTCTGAATTAGCTGCCTTCAGTCTCTGTTGGATCTTGTGCTGCCTGTTTCAGAAAGACTGAGTAACTCTCTGCTATCAAAATCCTTTTTTCTTTGTTGGTGCTTGCAAGTCGTCATTGTATCATATTAAATAGATTGATCTTCAATCTATAAAGTGTTCTGTGCTGACCTCACTTGTAGCACTTGACTCCACTTCTTTGAAAATTTTTACATCTTTCTGAAATTTGGACACCGAAGTTTTCAGCAGTGAGTGAGAGTGGCTAATAGTGTATATAAAACTCTCTGGTTTTGATCTATGCTCTATGTTCCCCATTCATGTATCTCGGGGCCAGATCTGCTCACTGAAGAGAAAATTTTGGAGCTGTTTTGTCCAGCTGGACTATTGCAACTTGGTCTTTTTTTTCCAGTCACTGCATTCCAGAATGGCCACTGTCTCATGCCATACATCACTATCTCTTAACATGAGCCACTTTGCCTTCCACATGGCTCCACTGAAACACATACTATTCAAAGAATATTTCCCCAAGCAAGTGATCCAGATCAACCCACAAACACCACTTTCCCACACTGTTTGTCCATTGACCAGTTTTTGTTTCACCTGCAAATACATTGAGATGTTGGAATTCATCTAGAGACGGAGTCTTCCTTTTGTTGTTTTCAGTAAAGATAGGTAGATGAGAGATTAATGGTAGTTTTTGGTCATGGCTGGAAGGCACGCAGGAGGAGCATGTGATCAGAGTGGCTTCAGCTCCCCCCCACCCCCTGTCAGCCCAACCTGCAACATGCCCCATCCTATGCCACCTTCCTTGCATTCAGAGTCTTTCTAGAAGAGCAGGTGCCCTAAAGAAGTTCCCCACATGAGCTGGTACATCCTTCCTTCCTCTGAACAGTGTGGAAACCTGAAGAATGGCAATTCCTCTCCTGAGACCTTCTCAGGGATCTGGCAGCTGCTTAGTTGTGTCTGTGATGCTGGAACTGGTAGATCCATTGGGACATTTCAGAAACTGATGTAGAAACTCCACGTGGAAGCTGGTGTGGAGAGAAAGCCTGTGCTAGTCTGCTTTTCTGGTCCCTGCTATAAAGGTTTATGCCAAAGGAAAAGGTCAAATACAGAACCTGTGAGAAGAGCTTTAGCAATGTGTTGTATCTTTATTGCAAGTCCTATAGTATTAATATTGTTAGCTCTTGATTCTGGAGTCAGGTGATCAGCTGGTATCTTCTGTAACTTCCTCCTGCCTGCCTTCTCTTGTTTTTTGCTTTGGGCTTTTTTAAAGCTGTAAATGTGACTTGAGTGCAGCCTAAAGGCCCCAAACTAAGATAAATACAAAATATGTTTCATTAGTTTTAAACCTTATGACTTTTAGACCATATTTACAAGTCAATCTCTCCAGAACTAGAATTTCTAAGGTGACACCAGACATGCTATTTAAAAATCATTTGAACAGGCTGAGAGTCCAGGAATTGGTTGACTGAAGGCATCCTATAAGGGTAATACCCTTGCATATCACTGGCTGTACTTGAACCTTCCCAGAAAAGAAAAGCATATGATTTTTTTCTCCACATTTCTCCTGCTATTGCGGGACTTTATCCATGGAGGCTACTCAAAATCCTTGGTCAAAGAGTTCAGGTTTAATGAACGTTCATTTCTTTGCTTCTGTGCGGCATCTGACCCAGCTGTATTCAGCTCAGATGTGTGTTCCAGAGCCACCCAATGCATATGAAGACCATTAACGATAGTGGGGGGAATTTCCAAATATGCCAGTAATGCAATGGTACCACTTCTCTTGTTGATGCAGTTGATCCACCTCACTGATAATTATCTGTGCCTTATTTCTAATCTGATAGCTTCTGGCTTTAATTTCCAGCAACTGGCTCCTGTACAGTTTTGCTCTTCTTGGTTAAAGCATCTTTTACCACAACATGTTCTTGTCTTGCAAATATTTATTCACTGATCAGCTCTGCTGGGCTGGTGAGACTCCAGACCTTGATCTCTCCCATTTTGCCACAGGAAGCGCTGAGATGTGCTGCAGCAATGTGGGATGAGTGTCTCTGGTTTGGATTCAAATGTCGAGTGGCCCGTTTTTGGGAAGGTTTGTTGCAGGGGGATTTGATAGCTTTGCAGGGTATGGGAGTAGTCTGTTCTCTCTGGGACTACTGACTTCTATGAGCTTTCTCATGTTCACCCAAGAGTCAGGTCTGAGGCAAAGCTATCACTGAGGCTGAGATTTTTGGGGGTCAGAAGAGAAAGCTTGGGTGCCTGCAGCATGCTCACCTCTTGCAGAAAACAAACAGTCCCCACCACATGTTCTAAGTACCCTTCACTCTCCTCCCTGACACAGCCAGCTCTCCTCTGTGCACGGGCTACAGACAATTTCTCTGGCCCTATGGCAAAGCACAGCGGAGCCACTGCTTGGAAGAAACCTCTCAGAAGGGGGGCCATCACCTCTGCAGTGAGAGGTTGATTTACAGTGTTGGTGCTAGCCAGGGCTCCCCAGCTTCTCCAAGAGCAGCTCTCAGCTGGACGCGTGCCCCCTCCTGGTCCATCCCAATTCATCCCGTGCTCAGTGCCGGGGCATGTGCAGGCTCTGTGGGGCTGCGTCACAGGGCTCAACAGCTTGTTCAGGAGGGGCTGGGGGACACACACCAAGGACAACAGTCCCCACCACCCTGGCCACGCGCTTTCATTTTGCGGCTCAGCCCTGATGAAATGGATCTTTGTTTTGATGCACGCATGAATTTCTGCATCCTTGTCACAATAAAGACTTCTGAACTGATGCCAGAAAAGTTTTCACGCTGTTTTCTAGGAGGTGGGAACTCACCAAGAGTGGAATGGAGCTTCTGGCACTAAACATGGAAGAGTCCTGAGACGGACTTCCTCTCTTGCCAGTTCCCTGCTGTTCTTCCTGGGTCAGATCTGAAGTTCCCAGTGGATGGGCAGCATCCCCTCCCGGCAAGGAAAAGCACTGTGGTCCTTCCCAGGCTCTGGGCAACTCACACAGGTGGCCTCAATCCCGGGAAGGCTGCTAGTGCCCAAGCCCCCCATCCTTCCTTGCTTTAGCTTCACCCTGACTTCCCCAAAGGAGCTTGTTCTCCCCTGCCATGTGGTGGATGCCTGCAGTCCTCTGTCCTCGTTTTCCCTTTCCCTCTCCCTCCCCCAGGCAGCACCACTGGCATTATGAAGGCACTGCAACCCCCCCGAAAAAGGTGAAGGATGGGGGGGCCTGTGCCCCTCATATGCGGGGCTGTGAGGCTGCATGCCCCTGCGTGCAGCCACAGCTGTAGCTCCGCCAAGGCAAACATACTTGTCATGGCTCATCATTTTTCTTTCAGCGCACACTCTCCCTAGTTTGCTTTTTGGAGTTTATGGCTCTTAGCTTGAACTTTCCTCAAATTTTCCAATCTTCCTCTGTTAACAATATGGCCAGAATTAAAACAAAGGCACCAGGTGGAGCCTTTCCACGGCTGGCTCTGGAGGGCTTGGCTCCTCGCTGCCTGTGACCCTCAGCCATGGAATGATGCGGGGGGACAGGGCTTGCATTCACATTCTTCTCCCTCGTGGCACAGCACGTTTCTGCTCGTCCTCTTTCTCCCACTGCCTCAAGGTCTCTCCATCTTTGAACATCTGGGGGAGGGGGGGGGTGGATGATCCATCCCAGATGTATCAGCTATGTTTTCCAAATTAAGTCTTTGTTTACTTCCTGCACTGTTTCTAAGAGCTTATGTCCTATATTGTTTGTTTCTGCTTTCATCAGTGTTTTTTAACGTCTGAACTTATTATTGGCTTAAAGCTTCATTAGCATGTTATTTTCCTAAAATGTAATAAGAGCCATGCTAGGTCAGATCAGACAGGCAGCGCATTGGCGCTCGTCTCCAGCTGTGCGGTGGGCGAGGATTTAGATGGACAGTTAGGGAAAGGGCACGATCCTTCTAGCCATCAGGGGCTAATTTCATTGTGCCTTGTGTGCAAAATTATTTCTTTTTGTTTGATTTCAATCTGCTGCCTAATAACAGGCTGCCTCCGTCCCTATGCTACAGATAACGCTTACTAATTCTCCAGACATAGTAGTGCGTGAGATGCGGTTTTCCACCCACCCCAGATTTTGCTCATGGCTCCTTTTAAGGATCTAATCTAATTTCTTTTTTTCCCCTGTTATTTCTCACATCAGTGTTGCTTGTCTCCATAGGAAAGTGAGTGCTTTTCTCATGCCTCCCTTGGCAGCACTGCAGCTCCAACTCTCCCACTGCTGTCGCAGGCCACTGGAAACAGCCTGGGAAGGGAAAGGGGAGGGGGAGACAGACCAAACATGGGGTTTGTGCTATTTTACTGCAGCCCTGCCTAGCACTCTCTGGCTGCCAAGTAACACCGGCTAGCACTGGAAACCTGCCCACCTCCTTCGCATCGCCTTGGTTGCTGAAAGCTGGGGAGAGAGCAGCTCCACGTGAACCCAGCAGCCCTGCAAGTGGTGATGTGAAGGAGGCGAGGGCACTTCCCACTGCTGTGTGAGCCACCAGCTCTGCAAAATACCACCAGACGTGGCTTGCTGTAGCGATACGAGCTGCCCTACCATACCCATACTCTCCATACTCAAGCTCACCATGTCCTGCCACCGCCTCAGATACTTTTCCTTGGTTTCCTACAAGTGGTGGGAGAAACTGGCACCTCCAGCACCATTTCTTGTTGCCTGATTAAAGATGGGTGCAATGCCATTCCCGCTCCTGAATGTGTGCTGCTCTGAAACTGATTGACAAACAGGGATGTGGTGGGATGGAGCTTAACTGGGAGAAAGTATTATTGTGGTTACTGCTATCTTTATATATGGTTTTTTTTTTTTCTTCTGGTCAAGTCTTCAAAATATATTTGTTCAAAACCAGGAATTTTACAACCTTTTTGAGAGGAGGATGCTGTGCAGATGGGGCAGGAGACCAAGAAGGCACAAGGACAAGGAGAGAAAGCACCAGTATGGTGGGGGTGGGGCAGAAGAAAGTTGGAAGTGGGAAAGTCTGAGTAAGCCAAGCCAGGAGCAGACAGGCTGTGTGCTTTGCCCACCAGCCTGCACTGTTTGCATTAGAGGCTATAAACAGGGGCTCCTTGGTTTTACCACTGCTCTTCCTGGGAAATTGAGGCAGAAAAGCGGTCGGTGACCTAAGCACATGTGGAGGACAGGTAGGAAAGCAGTGGTGCTGGGCAGCACTGGTAGAGGATGCTTTGCTGGGGAAGAGGCAGCTAGAGCAATCTGTGTCACAGGGGTTAGAGCAATGCAGCGTGGGTCCACCTCAAGGTTGAAGGTAAGATGTTTGGCATGGCTGAGTATCCTGAGAAGCCCATTGCTGGTGGCAGGAGGAGCTCCTTTCCAGGGTGGCCTGGTCAGAGCAGTATGGCACGCTCATGTTAGCAAAGGGTGCCTTTCTCCTGACATGTCCGGGCGTGATGGTAAATCTTTCAGCTGTTTGGGCTGTGTCAGGGATGTCCTAATAAAGATCTCTGCCAGAGCTGCTAAGCTGCTGGAGTTTTAGCCCCACGGGGTAAGGCTGCAAAGCAAGGCCGCCTCCCGCAGCTGGGCCCATCCATGGGCGGAGGTGACTGCTGCCCACCGGGGCAAGGGTGTATGTGGCAGAGGGGTGGAGAGGAACCAGCTCTCCCCAAACCGGTCTGCAACTGTTTATTAACAGGCAGCAGGGCATTTTCATCTGCCTTTCGGCTGTTGAGCGCTCTTCTGCTGCCAGTTGCCCGGTGCCTGTCGAGATCATTACCATGCCCACTCCCCGCGCACAGCAGGGCGGTAGCAGACCTCCGAGCAGAGCTCTCCTTGCTGGCACCTGCTCAGCAGACAGCTCCTACACCAGACCAGACGTTGCCCTGTCCTTCCCCTGCGCCTTCCGAGCTGGGCGGCTTGGGTAGGCAGCTGTGGGCAGGGCGATGCGGCCCCTGCCTCTGCTTACCCCGGGAGCAGCGGGCCTGCCGGGTGAGCAGGGGCCGGGGCAGAGGGGCCGGGGCAGAGGGGCCGGGGCAGAGGGGCCGGGGCAGAGGGGCCGGCAGACCCGCCGAGCTGCGGCGCCGTCTCCCTCCGCTTCCCCAGGAGATGG
>VZTL01050424.1:0-14646 GCA_013400535.1 Scopus umbretta | reverse complement strand
TCAGCAGATTTCTTACAGGGCTCAGAAGGGCTAACGCACACGCAGTATGACACACAAGTCCATACGATGGTGAGCAAAGCTCCGATAACGCTCAGCTCAAAAGCTGAAAGCATTTTTTATGCCAGCATGCAGCTGCATGTAATCACTGGTCTGCTTAGTTTCAAAACTAAGTGGCACTAGCAAAATACACAAGTTGGAGCAGGTGATGAGGTGGGAAAAGTAAGACTGGAGTTCCTGCAGTTCTCTGCACACAATGAGGGCTAGGGACCTCAGAATTAGAGCAGTTCACAGAAACTATTTTTCTCAACCATAAAGAAACCCCATTAATGGAAAAAAATATGTAAAAGTATTTGTCTGAACATAATGTAAAATGTCTTATGGATTTGGTGGGAAGGGTGTTAAACTACTCTAAATTTGACTTGTAGTTTGATTTGTACTTGGCAAATTATTTGCTGCAAAAGTAAAAATGTTTCAGAACCAGTCTTTACATTTTTCTGGGATGTTTTTGGGGTGCAAAATCTGGAACGAAAATGCAAACACTTGATGAGATTACAATTTTCAGGGAGTTCCTCCAAGACAGTTCACCTAGGAGGTTCATAAGTGGCACGTTCAGAAATTCTAGTCCATAACTTGAAATTGTCAGGCTGCCCATGAAGTCCAGCACCTCAGCATATGCCTAAGGCATTATTCTAGCTAGGAGAAAGGGACATCACTGGGAAACTGCAGCTGGTTTATGGCCTTGGCTCTATTTTCAGTATAAGACACCTTAAAAGTGTATTGGTTTGCAGGGCTGACAGATACATTTGCCATATCTTGTAACATCCTTTTTTAGATTGGAATAGCATTTTATATAAAAATAATGAGTTTATAATTATAAGACATAAACAGNTTTGCAATTTGCATTTTTTAAATTTTTTTTTAAATGGTTAAACCAACACAGACGAGAGAAAAATGTAAAACATCAAAACATTTATGTTTTCATATTTTCAAAGCAACTCATTCTGATGTTTCTGGACATGTTTCAAAAGTTACACAATGTAATTCACAAAACAGAAAAAGTGCTTACTCAGTATAGCAAATGAGTATATAGCAAGTAAGTTATCCATAGAGGAGGCTTGCATTCAGAGGCAAGATTTCACCAGAGGCATCCTGTCTAAGAGAAGACTGACCTAACTTCCAGTCTCCTGATGCACCAGCTTGTATGTACCTTAGCAGAAGCTACTCCAGCACAAGTAGCAATAGCTCCTTCTTCAGCCTTTTTGGAAAATGGTATAAAAATCCCCCAAGAATTTAGTCCTTCACAGGAATTTTTCTGTTCTCTCATTAAAAATTCTTAAAATTAAAATGATCCATTTCAGGTAGAAAGACAGATTTTGTTTAAGCCAAACTTTTTCTAGTTAGCTGCATATTGTGAGATATTTTTGTTGTTCTTCAAGGTTCTTCTTGAAACTCTCCACATGTAAATTCCTGAAAAGTTTCATTTCAGCTGTCTTTGTGTACTGTTTGAGGTCAAGTGAGTGTGATGAATGGTCCTAGAAATGGACGCGATACTATTTACAATCCTACAGCAAGTACAGACTAGAGAACTATATTTGGGGCCTGGGTCTGATCCCAAATGGGCATAGGCAAGCATTTCCATGGTGGCCTCAGAATAAGAGCACAGCCCAGCAGCATGCTCCCCAGTCCAGTATCAACTGAAGTAATGTTATTAGGTACAAATAGAGTAGACCATAATCAGTGACTGCTTCCACTTCATTTCTGTCCTGATATCTGATTGTGCTAGAGTATTAACGCTGGTACCTGAGCTCATTTTCTGTTTGCATGGGTGGTCAGGTCTGCTGTGACACACAGCTTAGTCAACATGAAGGTGTCTGATGGCATGTGACTTAAATGGGTCTTCTGTATATATTGGATATAACAACATGTCCATTTGAATCCATATAATCATCTTACTGTGCCGTACCTACTACATACCTGTCCTAGAAGCCATGTGGTTGTTAAACTTTTTAGATAGTGTGAATCCAGAAGAATTGATCCAGCACTTTCTCTGGATTCACATCAAAAGGTATCCCTTGTTCACCTATTTGTTTATGGCAAACTCATCATTTGACTGGGGACTCAGTGGTTGGATATAATGGTATACTACTCGTCTCACTTTGTGCCTGTGCCACAAAGACATTAGGCAGCTACCTAGGATGGGCATTAACAGCCTGACATGATCTTGCTGCTGGGGTATTCACCCTGTTTTCTGTCCCTCTTCCTCTGTTATCCAATTCCTTCTCCATTCCATGTATTGGGAGTTCAGCAAGGGCTGCTGACATATTCCGGAAAGCTGTTTTTCCTGAGGTGCTGAGAAGCTTTGGACCAGATCTGCTTTTGTGCTGTGCTATTCTGTGTGCCCTTCTAGATGTTGGGACTAAAAAAAATATATATATCTGTATTGTTTTATTTTTGATCAGTTTCTGAACAGTCTACCCAGCTGAAAAGCGAAGTGTCATTTAAGATGTTCTGTGCAAATAATGAAATTCTAGTACTGTGAGATACAGCCTAAGTATTTACTTTTAAATCATTGCTAAGAGGAAATGGAATAGAAGGAAAAGTGACTGGTGAATTTTATATTCAGCATTGTAATACCCGACATGATTTATGTAAGTCAGCTTGAAGTATTTGGCACTTTCTGAAAAAATTAAGGGCAGGGTTTATTTTTCAGACCGAGCAACTAATGATCATTTGTGGTGGCTGACAGCTTACTCAGGCTTTTGCCAAAGACGACAATGTAATTATTCTTTTCACAAACTCAGAGAAAGCAACAAGTAGCAGAATGCTCTGTTGATTCCCTCCTCCTAATAACTACCGTGAGAAGAAATGCAGCCCTTCTCCTCTGTGCTTAGGGGGACAGTGAAAAGGTACAGAACAAGAAAAATATCACTGCATTCTGAATATTGAGAAAGATGGGAGTATGAAATAATTGCATATGAAAATATATGCACTATATTTCAGAATGGCAATTGACTACTTGTACAATATGTGCCTGTAGAAGGATTTATTAAGGTAGATTGCTGTGGAGTGCTGAATGCCCCTAGAGATGCTGTGACCCTCCTGAGCATTTCCACTTCTAAAGATACGGAAATTTCAACACATACGGATTGAACCTAAAGTTTTCACAAGAGCCAGACCCACTAAGAAGCCGAAGAATTCAGAGAAAAAATCAAGTGGGACTGAGTTATGGCAGCTCTAAGTGTTAACCCTCCCATCCTCGGGGCCAACTAAACAATAAGTTAGAGTGAAGGAATTTGAAACTAATGCATTCCTCTTGCAGATGGGCTGGGGAGTGCGGCTACACTCCATATCTGAGGATGAGGCCACCAAAGTTTCTTAAGTCTGCAGCAGGTCAGTGGCTTTGAATCATGCTTTACTCAAGGTCACTTTCGAAAGAGGAGACACGTACAAGCACTGAGCCCCAATAGCCTTCAGTGAACAGTATATACCTAGTCTCTTATGGAAAAGGAGTTCAGCCTACTGAGTCACTGATATTTCCTTTTCTTCTTTAAATAACTGTCTAGGCAAAGCACAGCAAGACAGCTGTTCACCCAAGTATGAAAAACTCATCTGCACTTCGAACCGATCTACATCACTATTTATGATTGCTGTTGTGACCCTGACCCTACTAGTTGTTGAGGACAGCTTTCCCGACTGGTGACATCTTTCTGAGAAACAGTTTTGTGATAATACATCTGCTGCAAGGAGCAATCTGTTTTCTGATCAGTTAAATGCACTGTGTAGAACTGCAGCAATGTCCATTTATTTCAGACACAGCTGATTGCAACGGCATGTGTGCCTACATTTGATCTTTCCATAAATACATCTTTTTGGAGATCAAAATGTGATTGCCTTACACATACCTGCCCATTTCCAAGAGAAAGGTCAGGAGCAGTTCCTCGGTGCTTACCTCACTACTTGGAACAGCAGCTGCTTCTCACACCTTGTGCAAAGTTAATTCTGTTAGGTTTTGGCCCCATACCTTCCTCCCCCGCCACCAACATCGTCTGGAGTTCAGGGCACTCAAGACCCCCCTGGAGGCATTTGACACTCCCCAGCATCCTCTAGCAATCCCACTGAGGGACCTGACTATTTATAATGTCCGGTACAATATCAACCACATTAGCTATATCCCCAGGTCTATAATCAACTACAGAAGTAGGCAGGCTTTCCTCAGTCACAACCAGGTCTATTTTAATTCCTTTCCTCACTGATATTTTTGTGACATGATATTTACACCTGTCTGTCTCTGCCCTGACTGCCATAGTGTAATTTTGCATTAACCAGTTGACTAGCTGATCTGTGTATTGAGAAGGTCAGGGCAAGGGCTGGGGAGATTTGGATCCTGATTTCTCTGATTTGGTCAAGTCAAAATCTCTGTTCATTACTTTCTGCATCTGCAAAGTAAGGAACTCTGTGGAATGGTGTTGAGGTTTTGTTACCCTAGATATACAACCTGACATCCTTTGGTTTCTCCCTCAAAGAGCTGGCTGTTATTGCCCTACTAAGAGAGCAAAAGTAAAGATTTTGTCTCTCCACACAAGGCATGATAGCATTGCAGTATGATGCCCTGCATGCTACATGGGAGATGCCTGTCTCTTTTGAGAGTAAGGAGGCTTCTTAGCAAATATATTTCCATAAATGTTCTCAGTGTAAATCATCCTCTGTTTTCTTTTCCCATTCTCATGTCACTGATATTTGAGCACTCCATAAGCATTTATCTTGGTTAATACCAACAAAGTAGGAAGTGTGCCATTGTTCCCATGTTAAGGAGCAGAGACTGGAATACACAGAAGTCAGATGATGTTTGCAAGGTCATACAGGTATCCTGCTGCAAGTTGGGGAACAGCCCCTGGGTTTTCATGCTGCACTGTCTGGATCAGGAAAGTCCATCTTCCATCTATGGAAGTGTAATTGATCAATGACAAGCATAAAATGCAAGGAAATAAAAATAATGCCATCTTAGATGAGCAGTCAGCCGCATCTTAGTCATGACAAAGAATTAAAGCCATAGTTGGGTAAACAATTTCCACAAAAGCTGAAGTATTTCTACATATTATTCACTGTGTAGCTCTGAAAACTGTCCAAAGTAACAAGAAATCTAAAGGTCATATCCTTAGCTAAATCAATAAATTCCAATGACTTGACTAGACCTGTGCTAATTTTACAAAAACAGAAGATTTGCCCAGAGCTTTGCACTTGCCTATTTTTTTTTTTTTTTTGAGAAGTCATTTGCAAAAAGAAGAATAGAAAGCACCAGAACTAAATCATGGTAGTGGATAATTTAAGTTAATAAACTGTGTGTTAGTTAATATTTTCATTACTGTTTGTTAATAGCAGCAGGGCCAAGTAGCAAACAAATTAAATTTGCAGCTGAATTTGGAGGGGATGCAAACAGCAGTGAGCAAAGAGAAATGCAGTCCCTGATGGGGAGATGGAGACATAAAATATTGGCAGAAAATTATAAAATGAAAGTCAAAGTAGAAATTACAAGCTATCGTGCTGGGGGAATAGTGGTATTGAGCAATGATATGAAGAGGGGGAAAGAAATTTAGAAAGAAGCAATACCTGATCAGACTCAGGAACGATCTAAAACTTTGGAAAGTCACAGTATTTAGTAAATGCAAATACTGAGGCGTTGCATTGCAAAGCTAGGAAAGACTTGCTGCTTTTCGTAGCGCAGCAGAAAAATCAGGAAAGTTGTTTCAAAGTTGGAAGGTATAGTCACACAAAAAGAAAATTAAGAAAAAGCAGGAAAAAATACCAGAAAGGCTGTATAACTGACCTTTGAGGAAATTGCCTTGAATGTGCAATCCTTTGCTATGAGCTGACAGAAGGGGCATGACAGCAAACCCAGTGCAAAGATCTGGAAAGTGTAGGCATTGGTGAAAGAGAGCATTCACTTTAGGGTGGGGCAAAGAAGTGCAATCAGGAAAAATGGGATTAAACTAAGGAAAGGGAAGTTAAACTGATCATCAAAAGCAGTTTTCAAGCTCTGCAAGATGTTTGTAACAAGCCCAAAGCCACACCAAAGAAGCCTGGTTTCATGTTTCGTTGCAGCCCTGAAACTCCATCTAAGACTTTTTTTAAAACAGTTTGAAGATCCGTTAACCTTTCAAGTCAACCTGGACCTACTTTGGCTCAGCCAGGGCTCATTAATTGTTTTGTGCTAAAGTCAGGCAATAGTTGAAGTTCCTCTTAATTTCGTCAGAGATATGCTTTGAAGGATTAAGCTCTCCATAATTAAAGTTGAGAGCAGTCCTCCAGATGAAACTCACATTTTTCACCTCCTCGCAATTCTGGGGGGTTCAAGCCTGGCCTCTGGATATATCAGAGGCATGACTATATTTGGTATATGTTTCTGGAAAGAGCAAGGGAAGCCATGGAAAGGGCTAAGGTGAAGTGGTCTACATTTATAATAGATTTCTCTAGTTGTTCTCTTTTTAAATGCCAGAGGTGGGTTTTATCTAACTTTGTAGCAGGAAGAGAAAAGGAGACAACTCTCAGATCATTAAAATTTTGCCCCTCTCCTGTTAGGCTATGAAAGAGCAGCCTTCTAGAGACCCCATACTCTAGGGTGGTCTGATGTGTTTTTACATTTACATTCCCACTGGACAACTAATTTTGTAGGACAAAAAATTGTAGAAAACAAAAGGAAAGATTTTTTAAATGCTGGTTTTGATTTTTTCTGATGTTAAGAAATTCCAGAAGAAAACTGTTTCAAACTGTGAATTTCAAGATCATTGTTTTGCTAGATTTTACATTGAAAAAAAAGGGTTTCTATTTTGTTTTGGTTTAGAAACTGAAAACTTCCTCTTCCATCTTTTTTAATACCTTCCAATTTCTTTTTTCTTTTATGAAGTAAGGAAAACAGGAAAATCAAGCAAGCAAACAGAAGAAAACAAGGGTTACAGCTTCAAAAATATTAGTGCCAGTATGAAAAATCTTGCATCTCTAAACCTAGTTTATGGGTACAGACAGACCTTGCAGATGGGCTGGGGAGCCCATCACACCCACAAGGAAACAGAAATCAGTAATAAGGAATGCTAGTTAGAAATGAAATGAGCTTTTTACTTGGTTCATATAAAACAAACAAACAAACAAACAAAAAAAAACGAGATACTTCTGTTAAAAAAACAGCATTTCTTTGTTTTTCTGACAGCTCTAGTGTGACCCTCAATTACAGATATTTGCCTGGACAGTAGGAACGCTGTTAGGGCGACACTGCCTCTTAAGAGGCCCAGTCAAATTTTAAAGGTACCATTTGCTTAGAAGGAACAGCACTGCTGCTTGACAGTTTCTCCCAAGCACCAGGCATGAGCCTTGCTGCGCCTGCAGACGCAAGGCACTGCCACCCCGAGTGTGCTCCATGGGACTAAGATTGTGGCGAGCCATGGTCCAAGAGGCTTGGTGGGGAAGCACTGTTTCATTTCAGCCAAAGCTGCACCTGTGTTTGCTTTGCAAAAGCCCGTGAGTCCGGGTTTCTTTAAAGCCGTACAGAAATATCTCCATGGCCACTTCGTGAATCAAAGTTCGCTTTCTGAATTGCCTCTCCCCGTTCCTCAAAGGTTCACAAACCTCTAGATAGAAAAGTATTGTTAGACAGGCAGGTGCAAAGTATCTGATGCAAGTTCTGACGAACAGGACCCTAGGCCTGATCCAAATACTTTAAAAACACCAGTAGGACCTCACTGAATTCAGCATGAATTGGACAACGTTTTTGCACAGTAAGGGGTGCAAGACAATATGACTAGGGACAGTTGATGTTTGATTCTTATTTTATCATACATGTAGCATGCAATTGAATTGTTTGCATCAGGACCATAGTGAGAAATTAGCACTGCAGTACATAATTAATACCTTTTCCATGGTCTTTGCACAGGTGCAGTAGCTTGCTAGCAACCAGCTTAATATTATATTTTTAAAGTCATCTTCAAAGAAAAGTAGTCTTGTATTTCTGATAAAATATAGGGAAGGGCTTTCAGGGGAAATGTAAGGTTAGAAGTTTTTTTCTTTGCATAAAATGTAAGCATTTAGATTAAAAAGAGCTTGTATGCTTAAAAGTCTATTCTTACAAGCTAAATAAGCTGGTCTAATATGAGAGATCACCTCTCCCAACAACCTTACTCAGTTTTACACTGAAATCTTTATGGCCCTCCTAGAACTGCTCCCAACTGCTCAATGAGACCCCTGAATCCTTATGGAGAAGAATTCACAAATATAAAGTGTACCCGTGAAAGACTGTTGTGTTTTTGCCATTGCATCTGAATCTTTAAAAAAGCCATTGCCCATTTAGAGAAAAAAGTCACTCTACTAATTGGCATTACTTTATAGCAAATTGCTTACACGTAGGCCTGTCCTGAGGGTAAAGACGATTCCGGTAAATCTAGCTACTCTGCATTTTTTTCCTTGTAAAAATTTGCCTGAAGTGGAACTTTGCTTGTGAGTCTCCTAGTACATCAATGTTCATGTGGGTAAAATTTCCAGTGTGCCGTTCTCCTTGAGACACCAAAGTTTTCTAATTTTACCTCTCAGTTAACACTTTGCTGTGAGTTTGACTATATTTAGGGATTAATGCTCGAGGGTGGTGAGAGCATTCTGGTCCCAGTCTAACAGACTCTATGTTTTTTAAGCTTGTGAGTTGTCCCACTGAAGTGTAGATTGCTCACTCGTTAAGATCATGGTTGAATGCTCTACTAAACTGCATCCAAAGTGTCTGCTAATTTTCAAAATTGAGCCCTATCTTCCAAAGTCAAAGCATGATCTCTGTGTTCTCCTATTGTGCTAATGCAGGCTCTGCACCTCTGCCAGGTCCAAAACTCATCTGAAAACTGCCTTGGTTTTTGGAAACCACCCTGTTTTTCTTATCTTTTGATCCAGATGCCATTTTGCTGTTGATACACAATGCCTCCCCACTCCTTCTTGCCAAAAATCTTTGAAAGAAGAATTTTAGAACTGGGAGTACTTTAAGATATGCTGTCTCTTGCCAGGCATATGATCTCCAGACATTTGATAGAAAAGCAATGTTTTAAACTGGGCATGGGAAGGAGACAAATGAGATGTACATTTGTACATCTGTACAAGCTGGCCTTGCCTCTCTTTATACAGTCAATGCCTAGAATGCCTTTTTAGAAAATTTCTTCTTACTGAAGAAATTCTTGTTATGAGAAACTTTGTCTATAGAAGGGCAGGAATAAAATAACTCTCAGGGTATGGGAACTAGGAATTTTTTTAAAAGACTTTTGTTTACCTCTTATTGTATGCACACTTTATATGTTTTGTGAAAGAATCCTACTGACATCTGATCACCACAAAGATTAATTACATCATCTGCTAATTGACTCAGGTTAGATACAAGCTATGGAGATGCTGCTGCAGGAATTTACTCCTTTTGTGAGAGATCAGCTGTTCACTGCTGTTAGAAGCAAGAAATCATGCTTGGACACTCAATCCCCACTGCAAGAGTGGATGCTGTGAGTGCATGAGAGCTAACAGAGGGTAAGGGACGGCTGCTGGCAGTCTTTCTGCAGGCATGGAAATGCTGCAGCATGAAGCTTTTTTTCATAATTAAGAATGGCTTTCATGATCAAGTGCTTTTGCTGTTGTTTTACAGTTTGGAAACTAAAGCCCAGACAGGCTGTGATTTTTTTCCAAGGTTATGCAAGCCCAAGGTCATGTGAGAATGAGGGAGTGGGCATTCAGACCTTCCTCTCATGAGGTCTAGGCTGTGATTGGTTCTACCAACTGAACTAGCCTCTTCCTTCTGGTTCTTCTCAACACTCTGCTGGCCCCAGGCAAAGTCCATTGAGTCAGCTGGCCAAAATCAGAAGTACTTCCATGCCATATTTCTTCCTATTGAGGCAGTAGCACAGGGAAACAGTCCTTAGTCTAGTGAAGTCAGTAGTAACTGGGAAGCAAGCAGAGGGAGGAAAAAGGATGTGGAAAACGCTGCCAAAGGTGTCCATGGCTGGCTCGTGTAGAAGATCTCAGGTGCCTTGAGGAATTAAGAATAACTTGGAATCAGCCTTAAAAAAGGAGCAGGCCAATGTAAATCGGCTGTAACAGTTCAGTAGTTTTCCCCAGGAACCAACAAAACAATCAAGGGAGAAATTTTTAATTCTGCACATAGGAAAAGCTTGGTCCTAGACTTCAATTTGCACAGTAGAAATCCCTGATTAAAAAGGAGCCAAATGCTGTTGTGTTTCAGGAAGTGGGAGAATTAGGGATGCTTACTTTGGATGACTGTGTAACCTTACAGTGTAGCCTATACAAGGGGAGATGCACAGCTGCATCTCCCCAGGAGCAGAGTACAGAATATATTGTGAGTCAGAGTCACTGTTCCTCCCTATCTTCCCTCCACCACCACACACACTCCCTTTGCTCTGCTACAAGAGTAAATTACTTCATCCTTCTTTTTTTTGTTTGGTTTTTTTGGTTGTTTTGTTTTGTTTTGTTTTGTTTTTTTCCATAGAGCAGTTTACTCTCCCATGCTCCCAGCCAGCTACTTTGGCTAGCAAGGAAGGGGAGTGAGGTGCAGCTTGGGCTCTCTGCACTTCTGTCATCTTAACACCCCCTCTCCACCCGCTTCCTCTCAGCAGGGAGTATTGGGTGAGCAGTCTCTGCTTTCCTTGCTGCAGGCGGACTTGCATCAAGCAAGGTGAACTTGAACACTCATGGGAACAAAGCGGGGAGGAGGGGGTGGGGGGAGTGGAGAGGGAGGGACAGTCCTCCCTCCCTCTTATATTCCTGTCTGACTAGGTACTGGCCCTAGCAATGTGTGGTGAGTTTAACCTAGCAAGTGTATTCTGTACAGATTCTGAGTTAAAGGCCCATGTTAAAATGATACAGGATATTACCAGTGCTAGAAAATGGGGGAGCATGTTCACTGAAAACTGTGGAAAACCAGCATCTTCCTAACCTGACCTCAGTCTGTTACTAGAAAATATGGAAGGGAGCCCATTGCAAAAACAAAACAAAGCAATCACATCCTTAGGAACTTTTGGGAGGCAAACATATGGGGAAAGTCTGTACTAAAGGTGAGAGGTCAGTCAACATCTTGGGATAACTGGATGTAAAGGGGATAATAAGTTCTCAGGCCTTTTTGACAATGGGAACATGAAAAGCTTTGCTGAGCTACAAGCAGGAGTAAACAGCTTTTCCAATGGAAGGCAACTTTTCCTGTGGCTGGCACTGATGGGAAGCCTACACACACTCACAAAGTGCCTCCTGTGCTTTCCCAGAAAAAGGCAAAAGCACACACATATCTCTTTTCTGTCCCATGCTCCCATCATTACACCCTAAACCTACATCTCTGGGCTGAAAGCACATCAAGCCTCAGAAAAGTCTTCCTTGAGCATGTCATGAAGGCTTCTTTCTTGTTAGCATACATATGGGGATGCAGTTTGTGATTTCAAACTTTCAGTATATAGGTGAGTGGAAAGCAGGCAGAGAACTTGGCATGTCAAGACTGGGGGATTCAGATCATCTGGGCTATGGAACTTAAGTGCATATGCAATGGTTGGATTTACAAGCAAAATACTGTGCTAGAGTTATTTAGAAAAAGATAAGACACATATTTTGGTACTGCTAGAAATTAAGGAAATTTGCAAAGAACATTTATTCCCATTTTAAATTATTAAACAGTATTATGCTTGGAGACAATCGTGCATATGCAACGCTTAAAAAGTAAAGCTTGACGCCAAATTCTGCTTTTGGTCACGCAGAAAGCAGGCGACTGTAGACTGAGTTGCATGTAACTGAGGTCATAATCTGGCATAGTATCTGAGCTGGCTCAGTTTTCTATTAAGCTAATGTCAGTACTGGTAAGCTGTTATGAGGAAATCCAATAGGGAATGGGTCAGGTGTTAATGCTCACAATCAACATGATTCCAAATAAATTAGAGGAATTGAAGAAACAATATTGCATCTTATGATTAAGTTGTTTGTTTAGACTTAAAATAACTCTATTGACTTGAGTGGTGCTACTTCAGGTTTATCTTGGTTCAAGTTAGAAGAAAATGTGACACTGTGTTTCAAAGATCTTTCTGTGTCAGATCTCTAACAAAAGTGAAGGAAGGAAGGAAACATGGAAATTTCACAACAACAAGGTGTTAAAACCAGACTGTCTTCTTGTTCTCTTTACTGTGTTCTATGAACAAGCTGAAACTAAGATCGTCATTTCTCCAAATTCTTTCCTTTCCCTTAAATGTTGGGAAAACACGAATCTATGCTGTGAAATTTGGGAGTCATCTCTTTTGCTGGCTCAGATGGTCTACAGCTATGTGAAAGGAAGCACATAACATTACTGCAAGAAAGGGGGCTATTTTGTCTACCCTCTAGTAAAAGAAATACCTTAAAGTGCAAGTATCATTCCACAAAAAAGATATTGTAATTTCACTGCCTTCTTTCTAACCTGTAATTTTTGGCAGTGGAAAAGAAAGTTTTATCCACAATATAAAGATATTGATCTCTCAATTTTCTTTTATTTGTTTCTAACTGAAGAGAAACTTTCATACTACAATAAGGTCTTAGGGTCAAGATTTGAAATTAAAGTCCTGGATTAATTTTCAATATTTTCCTTCAATTTCAGTTCCAATACGCCACAGTTGCTTTAAGGGATTTAAACCCCTCACATCACTGAGGGTTAAATTTAAATCCTTTCCAGTGTGCATACTGAAGGCAAATATCCATCCTGCGTATCTGTGCTGAGTTGTCTAAATGGTATACTTTGTTTAAGGTGAGGTAAATCTGCACCACTGTGAATTAGCCATTCTGAGGGTGTGATAGAGGTTGTAATTTTGGCCTGTTTCCCACTTTTCGCTTTTTCTACTTGGTTTAGTCCCTGCATCTGTCTTGAAACATTACGTTACAGGTTGGCACTCGATATACAGTAGTCAAAAAAGTGTTGTACCTTTTTAGCCCAATGTCTAATGCAGGAGAGAGTATCTGAGATACCTAGCAGGGAGGTTGAGTAAGAACTTGTTCAAGGAACTCAAATACAGCAGGATAGGACCAGCAGTACTATCACAAATTGTCCCATGGCTTGTTCTGATGGTTACTTGCCAGTGTCTAATTCTAGACAAACTAAGCCATAAGACCATTTTCAGGACATGAAGTTTTCCCAGATACATAAAAAGAAGTAAAGTGCCATTTTTTACTAAAAAAACTTCACATTCATAAAACTCCTAGTGAAAGCAAAAGAGAATACAAAGAATGAAGATTTTAAATTATTGCATACTGAAAGAAAATACATAGACATTAAAATTTTATTAGCTTGTGTCCTTTGTGTTCTGGGAAGGCAAAATTGCAGCCCTTCTAATGAAAACAAAACAAATTAAATCCCACAAATACCACAGTTAGGAATAGGGAAAGAAGAAGAAATAATGCTTATCATGATTTCCCTTCAGAATGCAGATAAAGGTTGACTATTCTAAATAAACACATAAATAAATAGGAATTGTATTCCCTTTGAGGCTTCTATAGTTGGAAATTTCCTTATGCAGTTCCCTGTCGTTTTCTTTCTTGAAACCATTCATGCTGCTTGCTTTAGTTACTCTTTAGGGTAACATGTTCCACATGTCACATAGCCTTTGTATGAAATAGTTTAGTCTAAATTCTCCTTTCATCCCTGTGACCTAATTTTAAGGTCTTACTGCTGTGGAGGAATAATCTGGATCAGTTTGATCAGACCCTCCTATTTTATAAATGCCATTTAACTCGCCACAACTTTTTTCCCCTATCCATAAAAATAACCCCAACCAAGTCTTCCTTTGTAAGTGTTGTTATTATGAACTCCTTTAAATTCTGTATCTAATTGAACAGTGCTCTCTGACTCAGTTCATTATTATAGTACTTGCTTTCATTCAAGTGAATTTTTATTTTTAAAGTAATGCAACACAGAAGCTTATTATCTTCTTTTTTCTTGGTTGCTATTCTCTGGAGGATTTTTTTTGTTAACAGTGGCTTCCCAAGTATTTTTCTATACTTTGCATATAACACAAATTTCTTCCTGGGAAAATACTCCCCTTGCTACTTCTTTCTTGGAATAAATTGCATTTATCATCTTCACAAGCATTATTTTCTTTATGCCCTCCCATCAGGCTTCTATGTAAGAAATGTATGCACTTAAAAAAATTGTCCAGACTGTTCAGTTCACTAGCTAATTAAAAAGTTCCCAGTGTGGACTCTTAATGTTCCCTGTGCCTCACCAGTAACACTAGTTTGGACTGGGAGAAACTCCACTGCAGCTGATGCAATTAAACTTGTGCAAACCAAACACAACTAACAAAAGAGGGCCCCCCCTCTCTTTCTGATTCTGTTCTCCCAATATTCAGATTCTTCAAATACTCAAATCTATAGTCTTGACACAATGTCTTTTCAGTGGGTTAATCTGCTATCAGTTTAGCTTGTGCTTGTCCTATAGGTGGAAAAAAGATCAAAGGCACTGTTTTAAAATGGACCACATCAAAAAGTTGCACCAGTTCAGCTATGAAATTTTGACTGAGCTTATCTCAAAGATACACTGTTTTATATCAGGATCAGTCAGGGACCGCACTACCTCTTCTTGCCATCGATGCAACCATACGTGCAGAAGACTCTGAATTTGCC